>JAHZNB010002441.1:0-13869 GCA_027744295.1 Callyntrura guangdongensis | reverse complement strand
TGTCCAAGCCAGCCTCTGTAATAGTAATAAATAATAGATGCCAGTGATGCTATCTTTCACCGTAGAATTCCAAAAATCATATTAACTCATCAAATTATCAAATAGGTATGGTATTATATGTAATTTGTTGGACAAAGACATGGTTGACGTGGTTAGATAAAGTAATGATTTTACATTCCACGAATAACTACCATACTTGTGAAGTAAAAGGACAATGATATTATGAAGAAAAATAATTTCTTGCTTTTATAGCCACATACTGTGGGCCCCAGTGTCGGATGATGATGTATGAATTACTGATTTCACATTGACTTATGATGCTACGAGTACAATGGATAATTACGTGATAATACAATATTACATTCAACATCCATCATCAAAGTAAGATTTTAAATTTTCAAAGAAAACTGATGTGTATACATTCAGAAATCAGTCTATTTCACTATACAAAACGCATACAACAATTGGCCCAATTGAGCTGAGTTGTTATGATTTTGGTTACATTTAAAAACATTATATTCAGGGTTTATGAAAAGCAAAAATGTCGTGTAAGTATAAATGCTTCTAGCCTGTGGTCTCATTGCAATTTGCACGTACAAACTTGGCCTTGTTTGGTTTTCGGTAGTTGTGGAAAAGAATTCGGCCATTCGGGGCTTGCTGAAAGAAAACAGAAATTCATATTTCTTGAATTTCTTCCCAGTCTTGCTTCTTGTTTTCATTATTTACGCTCGATGTATGGAAGTGGTAAAATGTGTTTTTGTACTACTGTAAAAAATGGCATATTACAAAGTGCAGTCAGACTAGAGTGAATTTTTAAGTTGTTTGTATGTTCCTATTGTATATCTCATTATCTGTATCACGAGCCAAGCCATCCTACATCTTAGTTATTGTTGGCATAGGTAAACTCCTTTATAACGAAGTCGACGAAGTCAAACTACTCCATATATACTACGGACGACGTTTTATGTAAAAATGAAGCTACCGTCGTCGTCAACCGAAGTTTTTCTGTTGACACTTCTACACAATAATATTTTTTACTAGCTCATAGTATATTCTAGTTTTATTGAGGTCTCGCCTCCCAGACCCAAATAATACATACATATGTACACATTATGCACCCTATTATCCGTGGTATGCCCCCACGTTTGCATTCGTTGGAATTGGCACCAAATTATAGGAAAACAACTTATAGACATACTAGTTTACAGAATGCATATAAAAACATTTGTTGATGAAGGACTTCTTGTTATGGCTGCGGCTGTTTTTGTGAGAACCCAGAGGGTAGGTAGTATGGTCATGGTTGGTTTTTCGTTCTTTTGTAATTGTAAAGGGAGAGAAGCTAAATTTCTCAGTGCTGCTGCATCGTGTTCCCCGTAGTACCTACCTAACCTGTGTAGTTACTACCATTTGGCAGCCGTATAGTAAAAGTGTAAGGAGATAGACAGCTTGCCACTTGACTCCAGTCGTACTCTGTCTGGTTCTCACAACAATCAACATTTTGGGTTGTGTGTTGTTTCAAAGTTTCACAACAAAAAACCTTATGTATCTTAAACATAAACAATCTCCACACATGAAAAAATTGTGAGTCAATTAGTTGTTATCATTTGGTGTAAGCATTGGAGTCATTGGAGGAACAAGGTTTTAATGTCATTCCTTAAATTCTGTAAAAAATAAAAGTGCGGTATTGTAAATCCATCATCGTTGTTGTTGCACACGAATTTTTGGTGAAATATTGTTGGTGGTGGGATACTGTACTATATTTTTATTTTCGTGCATGTAAGAAACACCGTGATTTTACTTTTATGGTGAGTCGTGATCACAAACCAAATACCGGCTATACAGTAAAAGAATGACAGCTTGAAACACAGCTTGTGTTCATAGCAAAATGAGTGCTAAAGTATCTGCTGAGGAATTCAATGATTGTATCGGAGACGAGGTCGACCGTTCGGGAAAGTATGGTAAGAATAAAATATCTGATTTTATTTATCACACAAGCAGTAAATTTTTTATTGATTTGCGTATATTTCGTCAATGACGAAGCCTCAACTCGTTTTCATTTGGGCGTCTTGCGGAGATTGGGAGCCCATCACGTGGAAATGTTTTGATTGCATGCTCAAATAGCTGTGGTTTCATTTTCATTCCCTACTACATTATATTCATTCATCTTTTAGCTTTATGAGCTAATGAAAGTAGGTATTGGTACTTGCCAAGCGTGCTTTTCGCACGAGAGTTCTCTTAGTCATGCCATTTCCAGGTAGTTGGGATTGAGAGACATAGAACTAAGAACAAATGCAAATGGAATATAATATCCAAAAATAAAAAATGTAACGTAACATAAGCATAACCTACATGCAATGCAACACGCAGCATTGTGGAATAGCTTATAAAATAATATATTAATGTTGGTAAAAGTAAAGCGTAGCGTACTTGATATAATATGCAAATGCAAGTTATATTTAATGCCTGCACATATTTGTTGGGGAGTAAACATTCTTAAACCCTTCACGATTGTTGGTTTGTGTCATGAACTTTATACTATACGTAAAGTTTCTTGTCCCAGATACTCCTTATTGATTTGTCTTCACTTCGATTTGTAGCTGTAATGTAACTCATGTTCATGATTCCATATACCATATTGTATTACGTCAATAAGTCGTGTCAGGCTTGCTTTTCGACAGTGAGTCTCGTGTTATTCTGTTTTTTTTTGTAATCAAAATGGAAAAACAGAAACACGCAACGGTAGATTGTAAAATTACGTAATATTTATTATTTTTTTCCATTTCCATTCCATTAGATATTCTTAAGTGCTGATTGACAGAAGCGGCCCCATGTTGTATGTCTGCTTTAGGTTTTGCCTTGCCACTTGCCACTGACATCTCGTTTCGTCCTTTTAGTTGAAGTTGGGCAATTCTGGTTCTGCAGATTAACTATGCATATGGCTCCCGCAGGCGTCTACAGTGCAATTATGATATCTGTACATAATTGTACCCTGTTATCTTGCCTTGAATTCTCAATAGATACCTCTATCAACATCATTATAACATTAATTATAACAGATCATTAGTGAAGGTTTTTGAGACTATAGTATTGCCCAAACTAAGTTTGTTCCTCAAATGATTCTGACTAACTAAACCGAACGTTGTTTGGTTGGAATCTAATCTACGTGGATGTTTCAAAATTGTATACTTTTAGGACAGGCAAGTTTTCAAATCTTGTCAAATAATGTATCAACCAAATATGGCAACTTAAAGAATAAAGACGCACCACAATTAGAGCACTGTATTGCTGATACATATGGGGAAATTTGGTTGCTTTAAAATATTATATAGAAGATTTTTATCTTTGCTAAACCAGCAATGTACATTGAGCATACTGTGGCATATGAAACCTATGAAACCATCATTCGCTGTGTCATTCATGAGAAATAAATAGAAAAATACGCTATGAAGAATACTTATTTAAAATGAAAATTCGACTGCTCTCTGTCCAGAATAGGCTCATAAATGAAACCAGAATTTGAAAAACTTTTCACCTTCACTATAAACCAGCCAAAGCGCGAGTTGCATGAATGTTTAATCGTGAAACATAATTCAAAGTATCCCAAAGTCCCAACCATAAGATAAACTTGATGACACAGCAAATAACAAAATCATTAGCAAAAACAAAGGTAAACAATGGAAAGCAATTTGTTTGTAATAAAATATGCATCATGTAAGGTACATAAAAAGAGTTAATCACCGGACTTTGTATTATTGCAGTAACTGGGCAGTTGTATCTGAAAAAAGTTATCATGATGAAATACAAGAGGATTGATGAATTTAATGCATGGTTAAGCCTTTCGTCACGCAAAGCAAAATTACATGATTAATGATAGTGAAAGAAAGCAGAACTTATTTCCATTTCAAGCATGAAATGATGCGTGAAAGCAGTATATCATATCACTGGAAAGTTGTTACTACTACAAATATGGATAACGACTAGCAACTAGGTCTTCATTTCCGTATTACAAGTGTTATTGATCATATCATAGGTACAATGCTCACAGCTCTACATGGGCTGTGTTTGTTGCAAAGTAGATAATCAGTTCAAGCCATGCAAAATGCATGAATGATTCCAAACTTCGTGGCGTTTCTTCGCTTCGTTCCATAAAATAACTTCCATGTGTCACATATAGTATTCGAAATATTTGACCAGCTATTACCCGATGGCATTAAAGTTCCGTATTACAAGTGTTATTGATCATATCATAGGTACAATGCTCACAGCTCTACATGTGCTGTGTTTGTTGCAAAGCAGATAATCATTTCAAGCCATGCAAAATGCATGGATGATTCCAAACGTCGTGGCGTTTCTTCGCTTCGTTCCATAAAATAACTTCCATGTGTCACATATAGTATTCGAAATATTTGACCAGCTATTACCCGATGGCATTAAAGCTTTTTTTATCTGTCTTTCACTCTGCGTTATACAATTTTTGGTTAAGCGTAAAACAATTTTTTCAATATACACCTATCGAATGGTATTTTCTAATTCACTATCGATCTGCATCCTTCCAGTTACTTGTTGTTGAGAAATATTATATTTATCACTTTTGAGTAATGATGTTTTTTTCGAGAAATGTGTGCCATTTCCATATTATTGACCATAAACTACCACTCCCATTACTATACTCGCGAAAAGCATAAGTCTAACTAGTTAACAAGGATTAACACTTCCGTCCCGTCGTGTCAAATCATCAAATGTAGACCATCATTTGACAGTTACCATAAAGCTTATATATACTACAAGTGTAAAAACAGGACCAACCGATGTACCTTATTATTGTAAAAAAGGAAGTCTTGCCTAAATACTTAATATTTGATGTATTTACTTTCGAAAATGTATACAGTAATGTCGCAGGCATATGAGTCAACAAACATACAGGTACTGTTATGGCGGCATGCAATCAACAACATCAAGAAAGAGAAAAATGCTTTCATCCTAATATGCTTACATGCACATGCCAATTCTAAAGAGGAATGGTACACAGTTCACGGTGCGAGCTATTTACAACTTATCCTGCACTCCCGTAGCGTTATTATTAGTAAAATGTAACATTGACGGTACAAATGTGGAAATTTGCACTACCAACTCTTTGTCACTTTAACGCTTCGTTATAGTTTATGCCGTAAACTTATACTTCCCTCCGTACATTATAATAAAGCACGAACTGCACGCATACTGCTGCTGTTTACTGGTAAAAAGGTAGGTATATCTTTTATTCATTGCATTACTGGCTTTCAATCTAACAGTTATTTTTTCGAGCACCAAGCAAAGGTAATGTTGGCTTTCATATCGTGGCTGTTACACGAGTCTCAAGGCAGAAAAAAACCTTTGTTATTATATGAACCTAAGGTTAGGTAGGTGTATAAAAATTCATTAACAAAAAGCTGATGGTTGAATACCCAAACTATTCTTTACCATCATCATTTCGTTGTCGTTATTCACCTGCCAGCTGGAAGGATTCTTTGTGCTTTACTTTGACTGTAATATAGTATATAAATTTTGACAGAATGGATAGCACAAAGAATGTGAAGTAATATTATTTTTTATTGAACCAACAAAGAACAAACAGGAAACAATATTGTTAACAATTTGTTGATGTCTTCTGTGTCATCCACTAGCAAAGACCAATTTTAGTGAATGCACCACAGCTTTTGTCACGTTCACGACTCTTGGCAATTTTTCATGCCGTTTGAAGAAGCATAGTTGTACTTCTATCCAGCAAACTAATTTTTTAACCGCAATAGTGAAAAATCCATTTGTATGAGAGAAAAAATATTTCTTCAAACAGCATGACGATAAGGAGGTCTGCCATTTGAGCGTTGTGTTAAAACCTGATAAAAAATGTATACATAAGTGTGTCTTTGTGCAGTGCCACTGTGGTTGTTCCATCGAAGACCAGAGCTTCATAATAGTATATGTTAAATAAATGTGTACTTTTTACGTTTCTCCTTGATCTCAGAACAGAGCGAGTTTCAAAAAAGACGCATACATGTAGGTAGTTTGTCAACCATTTCGTATGAGTCACCTACCATTTTGAAGTGTGTGCGGCGGCGTCTGAAATAAGTCAAAAAGTCTATTGACGTGCCAGAGTTCAGTATTGTCTTGTTGTTATTGTTAGTGCAAGCCATTTACTGTTCACTTGTGAATTTTACTGCCGTTGCAGTACAGTAATATATCTGTGTCATTTTCTGCATGCATGTCTGTGTGGCAGTTATTAATATCAATACGTTGTTCGTTGTAATATATAGTATTTATTGGATATGGATATACTTTTACACAAAGAAACATTTCATACGAATTGAAGCAGCATGTTTTTAAGCTAAGACTAATCTCTTGAAAGTCCATAGCCTAATAAATTACTCGCTGTAATTTAAGTAATTTCCCTTTTCAGTGTTGAGTGTTCTCTCTGAACGTTAACGATACACACACATATTGCATTGATGCGAGTTGTGTCAGCATACGTGATACCTAATATATGAAGTACTACAACCATGTATGTATCAAAAAGAAACAAGCACACGCACATAATCTTTACTGCTGCACATAATTATCCTTTTACAAAGTGATATCCGTGATAATTTTTAAACTTTCAACGTTGAACGTGTCGTAACAATTTTTCCTGCATCAATGTTTCACCTTGAGTGTTCATACATAAATTTGCATTAGTACATATAGTACTCAAGATTAGGGTACTACAAATACAGCACACAAATACCTACAAAATGAAATGTTCGCATCTTGATGGAAAAGTTTTTGTTTCTACATTTCATACTGGAAATCTTGCGCCGATAGGCGATAATCAAACGAAATCAAGCAAAAAGTGTCTACAACAGACATATAATGCGACTATCGTGATAAGAACATAAAACATAATATAGCTACATATATACACATGAAATATAGTATGTGTATAAATCAAATGTAGACAATGCACTCGGTGCATCATCAAATTCATCGGCGTACCAAGCATATATGTACCTAGGTTTTACATACCTAAATAGACGAAGAACAAAAGCCTGCTGCAACATCAGAAAGAAACGTTAATCTGTGCCAACTGCCAACACAACTTACTTGAAGTCTAGGGCCAGTAATCAGAACCAAAAACCTTCAAATTAACATTTTAGACTTTTTTATACCCAAAAATATCCTTCAATTGTGCCACTGGCGGTACTATATCATAAAATGGAATAGTATGTAATATATATACCATACTGCATGCCAGGACTTGCAACTTGTATACCTATTTTTTGTGTTGTATTAAGATTTTGATGACTCCTTGGTAGAAGTTCTACCGCAGAGAACCTATAATGTAGCATAATAACATGTCTACCTACATGCCTTCTTATGTCAGTATGGATTGGATGGCCAATTATATCAAAGAAAAGGAAGAACTTGATTAATAATGTGAGTTGAGTACGCGAATGTATTTTAAATGTCTACATGAATCAAATCAGATTACCACAACCAGCACTACCAGCAGTCACAGCAAGGGTAGTGTAGAACTACATGTCATGTGAAATTTTATAGTTTACATTTTATTTTATAGTTGCTTGTTGTTAGTAATGTTATATCGCAGGAAAATGCAATTTCAAGATATCGTCAATCGTTGCTAGTGGCATGGTACAAATACAAAAACAGGCTCTAAAGCACAATTGTGGAGAATTTTCAAAAGAGCTTCCAAGTAAATAAGTAACTACTAGTTTGCCTTTTTAAGTAGAAACGTACACTTATGTTACTCAACTCAGCACCACCACCAAGACGATGATGAGATGAGTGAAGGCAATGACTAAAGGCAAAATCACATACTATGTTTAGTATCATCGACCAATCTTACTTTACGTCTTTTTTACATATGCAAGCACACACTACCAATATAAATTCATGTACCCCTACATACTTGCATTACTGCTCACACTGTTTTTGCTGTTAAACGGTGAGTATTATGCATATATTTACAATTGACTACGGTCTTCTGGATATTACAGACTTTTTGTGAGCGTTTAGTCGCCGTTGTTCAATAACTTTGCACCGACAACGTGGAGTGTGGCTGCACAAATTTTGTAAGGAAATTTCATACTTCTTCAATAGAGTACCACTATTACTATGTTTTTATGAAAATAAGAAGAGAAGAGAGCTCTTCTACGTGTCTGTGTGGAAAGGAGACTTGACTAAAAAAAACAATCCTCCGACGAAGGGTGCTAGCATTTGCCTTGTATGGTATTGGGAAATCGGTCGATACCCTCTTAACCTCCTTGGCACACCGAAAATAGAACACTTTTAGGGTACGGATGAAGATAAAGGTGTACATATTCTCTTCTTTGCTGGACAAGATTTTTAATTTTGTGAACAAACGAAATAGTTGGAAAATTTGTAGTTACATGGTTTTTTAAAAAAAATTAACGTATTTGTGAAGACACAGACACACTACTTAATACTTTGTGACATTGTGTGTTGATGCGGTGTCACACCACAATACAAAAATGTGGTGTCATTTTACTACTGTTATCACTGACCAAAAAGTACACTAACACTAAAAACTACCCAACTGACTAAATCGTTATTAAGCTGACGAAAACAACTGCTGTGTGTGTCGGTGACGTGAAAAAGTGGGCTGTAATATTTCATCTTTTAGATGTTGAAATAAACATTTGATAGTAATTGAAATGGGATCGTCATGTTGTAAAGGACAGGCTGTTTCGGCCAGTGAAAACGATGGTAAGTTAAGTATTTTACGAATTATTACCAAGTAGCAGAGATTATCTAGTAGATAATCTACTATTGAATACTGTCGTTAAAACATTTATTTTTAGTTTTGTACAAAATCTTATTAAACACTACTTCATCAAAATGACCTCGAATATCGTTGAATCTCAAAACATAAAATCTTGTACTTTTCTATATCATATTGAACTTTATTGTAGTGACAGAACTTTCCTAGATTTCGTATTTTCTGTGAATACCTACCTACATATATCACCTAATGGATACTTGTTAATTTAAGCCGTATTTTTTATTACTCATTTCAATACATGTTTTGGAAATTACGGTCTGTTTTATATGTATTTTTTAAATTAGATGTTCTGAAGTCTGTCATTTCATTTTATACTTAAACGATGCTTAGGTAGCATGCATCCTTAAACGCATGTTAGAGAGTTTTGTCTTCTTCCTCTCTGCGGAAGCATTTCCTGCCAGCACAAATATCATATTCACCAAAAAAAGAAGAGCATCCTCTTAGCTAACAAGCCGTATCTTAAATTTCAAGGAGAAATATTATCACACGCTAAAACATTATATATAAATAATTAGTACCTACACACAAAGTTAGGGACGACTCAGACGACTGCATAAATACGTGGAACGTACGGAAAAACTATAATGTTTTAAAAAAGGCGAATGAAACCCAGATGACGCTGACTACAAATTTGCAAATTGATATTAAATGATACCATTTACCGACCCCATAGACCAAGTCGATATAAACGAACGCTCAAATTAGCTTACTTGTGCAATGACATGTTTTGGAGACATATGAGCATGTTCCATTTTGACCGTGTCGTCTGGTGAGACATGCATTAAAGTAACGATGTTATACCTACTGTGTGAAAGTTTATGGCCGCATAAAAGCGTATCTCTGTCTTATAGTCGAATGCATAAATTCTCTTTAAAAATCTAGCACACGCCAAGCACACAAATCCAGTCAACTTAAAATCTGTTTAGCAATAACTAACACTTCGCGAACTCCACCAAGCAAATTGCAAATTACTTCATACTATGTCATAGTCATGTACTCTTAAGTTATTGTGCTTATTCGTATATTGAAAGTCGCTCGGAGCACAAAGATAATATTAAAATTGCTCCGTTGGTCTGCAGTGCAAGGCACTGTTGCCGGTCGGCTGTCCATGCTTTCTCTTACCAACACAAATGACAAAAGTTCAAAAATAAAATTTCCCGTACGATATTATGGTATCGGAATTTCATATCAGGATATTAATTCAATGTAGATATTTGGTGGTTTTCTGATTCTTTCTCTACAAAGTGATCTGTGGAGTGTGGAATGACACGTTAAAATAAGCTCGAATCTTATTGCTTGATGATACATTGCTGAATGAAGTTTTTCTACTATTTTATTATCTATGTACTACACATATTTTAGGGATACCCTGAGATTAAATACTTCTTAATTAATTACTTATAATATGTTTAAATATATCTGCTAATTAATCTGTATAAACAAATTTGCGATTGAAACTGACGACGACGACTGGCGAAATGAATCTAATATTGTAAAGTAGCAACAAAACAAAAGTGCACCCGTAAAAGTACATACCCGTATAACATTGCATACTAATACCATCAACCAAGAAGCAACTCATGGTCAAAGCAATTCATAGTCCTGTGGTTTACAATTTTATAAATGCCAGAATCACGTTCGTTATCGTGTATTAAAAGTATTATACCATTTGTTTTTAGAATTTAGTAAAGATCCAGCCGAAAGTCTTTGCCATTCGATTCCATTTTACATTTAGGGTTCTAAGTAAAAAGATCAGTATTGAGTCATTGTATCCACATCCTCAACTTGATACTAGCTACACATGTATTTTTTTATCTCTAAAATTCACGACTGTTGACTGTGTATGCGATAATAATCATGAACTTGTATTATAGTAGTTGGATGGAATAAGCGACTCGACGAGCGTCTCATCCAATATGGATGATGATGCATATGTGTATGCAGAGCAGAGTAAATAATAATTACTGATACTTTACTCGACAGGTTACAAACGTAGAATGTTTGGATATTTGTTAGCATCTGTAGCATAGTCAATCTATGTGCAGTATAAAAAACTGCCCGCTGGGAATACTTGTTTGATAAACCAAGTTGCAGTCTTCACAGTTTACCTGCACGGACTTGGATTCCATTCCAAATGTTAATTTTAACTTTTTCTCAGTACAGTAGTCATTTAGATATCTTGCGTGAAAACAGTGTCCACCTTTACTCATGTAGAATAGGTGCTCCTGCTCCGATCCCATTGTCGTAAATAAAGCACAAAAAGATAGCCTTTTATGAATCATCAATGTCCCATTAAACAACCGGCGATGATAATTTGAACGTTTGTCAGCGAAAATTTGGAGCGGGGAAATTTGTATAGATTGGACATTTTGCTTCGCTGTCACATTCGTTATAGTTTCGTTTTACCCATTTTTGCATTTTATCAAGTCGAAAAGACAGAGTGATCCAGTGGGAATATAATCGAGCGGTGGTCGCTTCTTCCAAGACGAAATATTGGGAATAAAAAACAAGTAGTTTAAGTTGTTGAGTTGAGAGTTGATAGTGTCAAATTAACTAATCAGAGAGAAATCAAAAGGGCCGGGTAGAAGGTTTAGTTGACGGCTGACTGACGGCTGACTGACGTATATATTTGTCTTCTTTTACTGGAGAAAGTAATAATATGACGAAGTCAGATGGAGAAGAATACTATCGTCATCGAAAATGGATAGGTACCAAGAATATTAGTTTGCATGTCTAGATAAGTTTCATCTTATGCATAATATTGGACATTGGCCTGGATTTTACTTTTTACTTTACTGATAAAGTGAGTATTTACTAATCAGAGAGAAATCAAAAGGGCCGGGTAGAAGGTTTAGTTGACGGCTGACTGACGGGTATATATTGTCTTCCTTTTACTGGAGAAAGTAATAATATGACAAAGTCAGATGGAGAAGAATACTATCGTCATCGAAAATGGATAGGTACCAAGAATATTAGTTTACATGTCTAGATAAGTTTCATCTTATGCATAATATTGGACATTGGCCTGGATTTTACTTTTTACTTTACTGATAAAGTGGGTATTTTGTGAGATAATATACAAACGGTGTCCATTAGTTGTTAGTACAAAATTATGATTTTTGAAATGCAAAGATCCAAGAATAATTTAAAAAGGAACGTATTCTGCAGAATGCAAATAATTACCATAAAATACTGACGTAATGCCAATGCAATGGATAAAACTCCCTTTAATTAACGTTTTATTATACTGTATTTGTATTTTCTGTGGCAAGTGTAAGGCTTTTGATTGAAAGAGCATACTTATAAATAGCTAATGGTTTCATATCGTTTCTGTATAGTAAAGCAAACAGGTTGTGGTTGAATGCTGACAAAATGTTCTGATGTACCCCAATGATAATAATTTTTACGTTTTTATTTCTCACAGGTCAGCCAAAAGAATACGATCCCAAGTTTAATGGGCCAATCCAGAAACGAAGCTGTACGGATGTGATCTGTCTACTTATGCTGGTGGCTTTCATACTGGGATGGTGTGTCATTGCTGCTATTGGTTAGTTGATTGTTGAATAATAATTTCAACGTTGTAAACTCTTTAACTTCAATGCGGTCACCAGTGTTTAGTGTTTCTTATATTGAACAACCCTTTTCCCAAGAAACGTTTTACCTGGACCCTAAGTATGCATCAATTAATGATTATGATTACTGTTGAATGATCAATAGTTTTTTATTTGTCTTTTTAGCATTTAAGAAAGGAGATCCGTCAATTTTGGTTCACCCAGTGGATTCCATCGGTCAGAAATGTGGTCATGATGAGCCAGTCAAAGACAAAAAATATTTGTTCTTTTTTGACATAACGAAATGTGCAAAAGCAAATGTTCTTATATATGGATGCCGCACACCGCAGGTTAAAAAAATTGTGGCGAGGAATGTATTTCGGTCACTAGATAAAGCGATGAGTGTTTGAATCTTTATTTTATTTTGTCAGGTGTGTGTGGAGAAATGTCCGGATCCGAACAATGGGGAACCTTGGTCCGTAAAAATGGCTNTTTATTTTATTTTGTCAGGTGTGTGTGGAGAAATGTCCGGATCCGAACAATGGGGAACCTTGGTCCGTAAAAATGGCTTTAGCGAAAGGAGAATCTAAAGAATCCATAAAGCAGAAACTTGTATGTAAATATCATGTCAATAAGGACCTTTATGATTTGGAAGCACTGATTGAGCCAAAACGGGAGTTATGTGCCAGATATATTCTTCCTGCGAAAACAAGTGAGTTAATATTGCATTTTATTGTTTTACCATCATGCATAGACAAGTGTACATGTCGCTGTTGAAAAATATAATTCATACCAACATTGACTTTATTCCCCTGAGTATTGGAACGTACACAAACAAAATATTAATTGTTAATGATAATAATGGTTGGTTAAATTACAAATTGCAATCTAATACATGGTACATAGTTGAGGAATATAAGGATTATCTAAGGCGAAGTAATAACAGTAAGTATCAACTTAGTTGAAACCTTGATACACTGCACATTATAATATTAAATTTCTATTACGCTGCACAACACTACACTTGTAAGCTTAAATGTTAAAATTGTAAATTCACTTTTCACATGTACCTATTAGTTCTTTTTCTACAACCTTGACCGTGAAGTGTATGCACTTCCATCACAAAACAAAAATTAATCAATCAACTGCACCCTGGTTTTAGTATCCAGTATAATTACACTAGAAACAATTTTTATGCGTTATTGTCGGTTTCGTTTTGTATTGCTTGTTCAAATCTTAGGCCTGTATTTAGTAAGTTTAAGTTTAATACTTAAAAGTTTTTGTGTATCTTGTCGTACAAATTGTTGGTCTTTAGTTGTTCCTTCGAGGAAATTTCTTTTTAATTTGTTTACTATATTTATATTTGCATTGTGTATACAATGGCTTACCTTGCCATATATTCTTTTAAAATTTTCAAAATTTTCATTTAAACTGGTGACATGTTTGTGACCAGTTTGCCTATTGCTGTATTGCGTGTTATAT
>JAHZNB010002440.1:0-10362 GCA_027744295.1 Callyntrura guangdongensis | reverse complement strand
TCGAACGAGAAATTTAATGGAAACGGTGTATGTAAATACGTACCTAACTAACATGTATGAAAGTCACAGCGAAATGTTTTAATTCGAAATACTCGGGTTACTATTACGAAGTATTACAATCGAAGTTGTGTAAGTCACAATTACTGTAGTTTAATTAAGCAAAAAGTGAAAAAGTAAGCTGGGTAGTGAAATTGGATATTTTGTATTAACATTAATATTTAACTGGCATATTGCAAAAACACAACGCAACACTGTTTAGGCTTATGGAGATGGTGGTTTTATAGTATGCATCAATTCAAAATTGGTTAGAGGTAGTGGTTTGCAATCTCACATAATTGTAAAAATGAATCCAACGGTTATTAAATCATTTTCCCTCAGAGTCTGACAATAGTGTGTCAATTTTAAAATATATTTAATAGAATTTATCACTTCATACGGGTTCCTGTTGCATTGCTAAATTTGATCAACGATCTCATCATTATAAGGTATTTTCTTTTCTTAAATAACACCACTGCACTCCCAAGTCAGTGTATAAGTTTGAATTGAAAGTTCTAACTTAAATTTACAATGATATGAAAAGTTTGAAAAGTTGGTAACACTATAAATTACAAAATGAAGCTCACGCACGTGCCGTAACTGCCAAATGAGAAAATTACGTGAGGAATTCTTTTGGTAACACTATTTTTACGGCCATACCGAAAACACAACATTGTATCAAAAATACACCAGTACATTTATTTTTGGCACATACCGAGTAATTTTTGCTTTTATTAACCTATCTACTCTGCGAATATCGTATGCAATTTACTACATAAATACTTTATACATAGTCGATTGAGAGTTGAGGAGAGGCATGCCATTATAAAGACATATATTGTGACACATTCGAGTGTGTTAATAAGGAATGTAAGTAAAAATAAATCTAGAAGCACGATGCGTTTTCCTTTTACAACGTATACCTAAACGGCGTCGTATTTATATCAACAGGGAAAGTGTTTACAAACCAAGTAAATATAAACTCATAGGCATATTTTTAGATAGGGGTAGGTATTTTGATATCATTGCGGCATTCCTACATGAATGACTGCGACACTCAAAGTACCGTGACTGACAGTAAAAATAATTTCGTAAACACATTTACTATAACCATAAATTATGTCAGAATTTAAAAAATATTTTTTCATTATTACATTGGAGATTTTTTCTGAGCTTGCGTACATATGGCTGACATGCATACATATTTGTGTGTATTTTACATTTTTCATGTCGCCTCTTGATTTCCATTCATATTTATTTTTTGCATGGTCTCTTTGTAGTATTTATGAACCTACCGATATCTCTAAGAAACCCGGAAATCCGGTAATATCGTGTTCCATTACGCCCCGTTGGAGAGTCTTCGTCAATACAATGAATTTTGATTGGGTTTGGGTTATAGGTTTTTACTTTGACAAATCTTTTTAAACAACAATGGTAATTCGACAATGATTCCCACGCATTTCCTTGCTAAAAACCTCGATAAGATTGGTCACAAAACACGAGACTAGAAACAGGAATAAACCGAAAAAGCAAAAGCTATAGATGATGTCACAGAGAGATGTGTTTGGCGACACGCGGATTTTTCAACGGATACCCATAAATGTAACTTTAATGACGAATTCAGTCCGAGTGAAGTCGGTTCTTTCTGTCGCTCTATTATTAACAATAAGTGTGGGTTTCAGGGCGCCTGTTGTCTCTGTCCGATTTTTGAGAACACTACCACAACATATGTGCTCAATAGGAGAAGAGACGTCTCGAGCAAGCCATTTATTTTACCGTACCAAACTAAATTGCATAACCATATGGCTGCGTCTTGTGACACATGGAAAAATTGAATCTTGAATGTTTTCAAATATTTGAAGGTGATCTTTTTACATGCCTACTTAATTATGGAGTAGTAGCATACATGTCATTTCAAAAATTATCTACCGAAATCGTTGGTAACGTCTATTTGTGCAAATATCGGAGTGCAGTGTTGGTAAAAAGGATGTTGAATGCTCGCTCACACGAATTGCGTTGAATTGAAACTAATTACCAAGCCATTGGCACTGAGTTGTAAGTACCTTTACCTTTCCCTAACCAACCTCCCTTCAATACAGGAAAGGAGTGAAAATGTAGTATAGTAGCAGTAAAATTTCTACAATGCAATTTTACATTTGGCAATGTTAGTCTGCCAGTGTAGTGTGATGCCGATCAAGCCTACTTTCGAGAAAGTTTCATATTACATTTCCTTATCTAAAGACTGGGCTCCTCGCTGTTGCGGTGATTTGATTACAAATAGTAACTTCAGACAACAGAATGTTGGATGCTACATCCACACTTTGTTAATAATACTGTTTCATCAAGTAACAATCTAACAAGCTCATTTTCAAAAAGTAGTGCTTTAGTCACAGCGATATAGACAGAATAATATTTACACAATTTTGTTTTAGCAAGTATCTAAACCTGAGTATCTGTTTTGTATCTAAACCTGAAACTTATTTTTATACTGGAAAATATTAGTATTTGCTTCCTGCTTTTCATACATAAAAAAGACCAATCGTCAGACTCGTGCCTACAAAGAATTTGCTACTGGCGCCGTGAAACATGACATAATACCAGGTTTGTACAAGGAAGATTTGTTCATCAGNCGTGCCTACAAAGAATTTGCTACTGGCGCCGTGAAACATGACATAATACCAGGTTTGTACAAGGAAGATTTGTTCATCAGTATCCAGTATTAATGGCACTTACATTATTAATTATCAATCTTAAGTAGAAATGAAGATATAAATATTTCGTAAATATACTTTAATACGCCTGCACAGTTATAAAGCACATTCAAAGTACATTCTATGGTGTCAAGCAATCTATATCTTGAAACAAAATTTCAAAGCACTTGATAAAGTTCTGACATAAAATAAGCGTACTTTCACTGGTTGCCACATGAAGCTACATATGTATCAGTCCAGATGAGACTTTGGGTACAGAAAAAAACCCCACAGGCATGTGTGTAACCAGCCACCACTCTACTGTGTGTTTGTCATGTATAAATTAAAATGATTCTAAAGGGTTCCTTCCAAAGGAATAGTCCGGTTGTATAGATTAGGAAGGACAACCAGTCGTTAACTGAAAACCTCTTTCCAAATACCCAGCTCGGGAGCTGGAGTTCTATCAGCAGATTATCAACTTGAATACACATTGGTGACAACGAACTGCTGTATTTAACTAGTAACGGCCTCGGTACAAGATATTTACAGAAATTTTAGCCCCCGATGTCAAATCAAAACTCCAATGTACTCCTCGTTTCTACCACACCACTAGTGGTCACAATTTACGTTCCCTTTATGTTAGGTTAGAAAAAAAGTCAAATATGAAAATGTCAAATCTCATAAGTACAGCTATAAAACTCTGCCTAATCAAAAAATTTGAAACAATGCGAACAGTTACGACAATATTATTATTCTATAATATGTGTATTATTGCATGATAGGGCATTGTATCGAGTTGAGTCTAAATCACGCGTAGTTGATAGTTACACTGTTTTCTTTTTTATAATGCATTTACCCAGTTTGAAAGTGCTGGAGTTTGGTCTGGATGTGAATATCTATCTTGTTACTTGTAATCTACTAGTTATCGTGCTAGCTCTAAGCAAATTGTAATTGTAAATGTCATCATGGTACATTATGTAGCGTGTCATAACAGACGATTGGGGCGATGTGATACCATTTGAGTTGTACCCTGTATATTCTTAGTTTGCTAGTTGCTCTCTACACAGGTGTAATCTAAATGAAGGTGAAATGAAGGCAATTATGAAAATTTCATTTACAGTCACTATTAATCTTAAATGTTAATGTTATTCTATCACTAAAACATGAAGGAAATGTGAGTTAGTAAAAAATACAGAGCTATCTGTGGATCAATTTAAAACTAAACCGAATAAACTAAACCAGCTGTGTATTTTAGTGACACTACAGTTCGATCATCCACCTTTAGATTTCGGTCCAATAAAATATATTTCACAACGAACCAGGTATAAGTAATATTAGTAGCAAGGGGAGTTGGACGGAGAAAACCAGAATATTTATAGAGAAAAAGAATCATTCCATTAAAATGATGACTATGGGTTTTTTTTATCTTAAGTGCGTGTAACGCATGCTTAGTTAAGCAATTCAACAAATAAAGCGGAAATTGGAACGTTGTGTTATTAAAAGATTTACAAGAGACTTTAATATGAGTCATTTAAAATGTGATAATACATAAATGCGATTTATTATTGGGAGGGAAAATGCAATATTGCCCAGTCGAAATGTTTGAGCGTTCTAAACAAGATTAACTTACTTAGTTGACTTGGCATTCACTTGCCAGATTTCTGTGGAAATATCTTTGCGTACAACATGCGTAAATTAATGGATTGCACATTAGCTATTTTATTATTTCGTAAGCATTAAGAACTGTTTATATGTAACTGAATGTCGTGCCATTTTACGTGAAAATGTGCTTTAGAAGCGAAAATGTGTGTCACTTTTATGACTAAACTGTTTACACGTTTTAACATAAATAACTCTACTAGAATGATTTTTATGGTCATCAGACAGCCAAAAGCCAAACGCATCATTTGGTCGACAGGATCTTTTACTCGCGTAACATTGTGTATGCATATACGTATTTCGTTGTTCATCGTTTATTTCAATTTTAGCTTTTCTTTTTAGCTCATTCACGCAACGTCTTCAAAATTTTAAAAAACCATCAAATTTTGCTTTCTTTTCACTACACTGTTAGCATATTTGCAGCGCAGACATTATGTAACAAAGTTGAGTTGAGGGATGCCATTTGAGTTCATACTGATCGCATAATCGTAATATTATTCTACTTAGGCTCTATTTACACAGTTTATCCATTAACATTATGTTGTATGTCACTTCATTTTCAGATAAAAACGAAATGTCTTCGCTTCGGGAACTGCTGCAACGAGAGTATTCCTGTTTGCTACACGAAGCTTGTTGTAAACTAACATAAAAAATGTATTAAAACAGTCGTTGTGATAGGGGGATTCAAAATTCCTCCAATATTGTCTTTTATTATGGTTAAAAATGACATTTGACTGAGGAAGGCTCTTGAGAAATGTCATTTACCCAGTTAGATTCTTCCGCTCTTCCGGTATTAAAATATGTTTACAATGTCTTCCTGAGTTTACTTGCAATTTTCGTGGTGGTAGTTCATTTTCCGGAAGAAAGCATTGATCTCAATGGAAAATGGAAGATTTTATTGTAGACATGTAGATGAATAAAAATACATAGCTGACCAAACATGGAAGTGCTGGGAAACAGGTGTTTCTGGTATGTATTTGGCTGAGTTTTGAGATTTAGAACGCATATTACGTTTTAACGTGTATTATACTCATATCCAGGTTTATAAAGCTCAAAAGCTGTCGCTTTTCCTTATCAGCGATCCCTATCAAGTGTCTACAAACATTAAAGTGTATGAAACAACAGCGTTTACATTACTCCATTCACCATTACAAGTTCATATTATTCTGCATTCGATACCATTTTATAATGATCATGCTATTGATAGTAGTGTGTTTTTTTCAATTGGAAGCTGAACTAGTGCAAAATGCTTGTAATTTTGCACAAAAATAGTGGATCAGAAATTAGCAAAGAGGAAAAATATGCAAGTTGTGGGAAGTTGAGGCGCCGTGAGGACACTTGGAGTTGTGTCTTCTTGTGCGCAATCGGCACCAGCCTGCAAACTCCTTGTCATCAATCTCTCTAAAAGCAATTTTCTGTGCGTATATTACAATATTAAGTTTCGCCAGTTTCCAATTTGCTAATAATAATCTAGTAAGTGCCAACAGTGACAGCTTCTATCGCCATTCTATATTGTATATGAAAAGAGATTTTATCCTGTTGAAATTCCTATATACAATATACACTTTATACACAGATTAAGCTCGTTTATAAAAAAGGCACACTATAAAATAGGAAAACATTTGAAATTATGATTTCTATTTTTCGTTTACCTACTTTCTTAAATAGATATGCATGGAAAGGTTTCTTGGAACTAGAGTAGGCACATATTATCATAAAGGCGAGCGAGCTATTTCACAAGGATTATCTTCAAAGCGTGTGCGTTCTTATTACTGGATGCCGTTCCGCAACAACCACAAGCCGGCATGACATCATACTTCCTTTACAACAAGTAGGTCGTTTTGAATTATGACAACTGTTTGGTTCAATGCGGTAATAAAATCATAACATATCAAGGAGTGCACTTTTAAAATGATGAATTGTATATATTTTCAAGGGAGGGACACAGTATAAATATTCGCTAATACATAGTGACGATATTTTCCCAATTCTACTAAGTCAAAGTCAGTAAAGAAAGCTGCATCTGACTTTGACTTGAAATTAATTCAGAATGTGTGCTCTGTGCAAACCCCACACATAAAAATTCGCGAAATTCCTCGACCGTTGCGTGAGCTTGTAAAAACGGTCACACTATTACAATCCAATAATACGGCAATCGCTATGCTCCTTTTATGACTAATTGTAAAAGTATTTTCGTCGAAATGACTTTCTGTTATGATCTCTCTTTTATACTACTTATCATCTTTACCGCTACACCGCCATCTCCCCAAATCTACAATTATTGTAAATTTTACTCAACATTTATTTCAGCTTTAAGGAAGAAACGCTTCGTTAATTGCTGTTATGATAGCAAGTGTTGTCCTTGGCTTTTGAAAGGAGATTGATTATGATTACGTACTACTTATTGTATGCGATGTGTAGATACAACGCAAAACCTTCATTGTTTCTGCCATTCTGGTATCCTGTTCGTTCCGCAGCAGTGAGCTTTAATTTCCTTCAAACCACGGCATTAGATTCTACTTACCGACGTACAAACGAGTAATGAAGACCAACCAAAAAATGAAAATTGTATGATCATGGCAAACTGGAAATCCGCAATCCATCCGTTCCACTTACTCACTTACTACGTACAGTGATAGTATACATGGAAGCAACCTTATTAAAAGTTAACTTTCCGTCAACATATTCAATAACTGATCAAGCTATAAGAACAATGCGATGGCTTCTGACAAAAAACTTTTTTCATATTTGCGCATATTTATGGTAATGATTAGTTCGGGGCCACATTAATTTAGTTTATGAATATTTAAAACCTGTTAATTCCAAATCAACTGTGATAATGTAATTGATATGGATCTCAGCATTGTTTTATCAATTACTAAAATAAAAAAACATTTTATTGTCAACATAATATATAAGAGTTATTTTGACATCGCTAACGAAATTTCCTTTACCATAAAACAAAGTAAATTTTTACTAACACTATATTATAAATGAAAACGTCTGCGGCTTTCTTCCATTCTATGTCGCTTGTTAGTTATAATCCATTCGTATTCGCCGGTTTTGGAGTCGAAAGTTCCTTTTTGTATGGATCGTAATTTTAGCGTAAACCGTGGACCAAGCTCTCGCAAGGCTGCCTTCTTTCCATCATTTTTGAATTCGTACCTGGAACAATATATATCACTGTAGTTATAACTTTAATTTCATTTAACCGATTTGAATACAAAATTTCACCAACGAGTAAGTTCTTATTTTATTAACAAAAAACTCATTAATCTTGTTATCTCTCTCCAATCTCGCTATTAAACATAACATATGATAATTTAATAAATAACATTTCTAGTTTACCCATTTATATAATATCTATGCTATAATAAGTACTAACTACTGATTCAATGGTTGCAAACCCGATGACAGCATATATAATCATTTCTTAAGTTGAAAATTTGAACGTAAGTCTTTTGAACTATGTGCCGTACACAATTTGGATTGGATTGTGGTTTTATTTGAAGTGTGAACGGAATGGAATGGGGACAAAGTTTCATTTTTACAAGAATCGGAGCAACATATAACCTAACATTTTGTTTCCGTTTAAAATTCACGGGAATATCTTTCGCTGACGTACTTCAAGGGATAGATAAGATAATAGAGGTAATATTTAGAAGTCTCCATAGTTACAACACAACGACCGAGACGACGGTTAATGTTTATAAACCCCGTAAAGAAAGAACAGCAAGAGGTGTATTACCTTAATGTGCTTAGTCAGTTTGACGTTGCTAACTTTGAAAAAACACGTCGGGCCTTCTGGTAAATGACTAATAAGCATGCTACCTGGACACAACCAATTCAAATATAAATACACACACACAATGTTGCTTTGTTAATTATTATGAAGTAAATTTTGTTTTACTTGGTTCCTTCATGTGTTCATTCACAACAACCACATCCGTAAAACCATGATCAGTGGCCTGATTGATGATATTTTTTACTTTGGCTTGACGCCGATGGAAAACAGTAGAATTGGGAACTACACGTTCCAATTCTTTAAGAAACAGTCTAGTTTTCTAGTAGAAAACATAAAAAAAATAATTTTAATTAACCATTTTCCATTTCCAATAATAATGAATAACAATGGATAATTAAAACGATAGATAAATCGGTGTCAGCGTCTTACCAGGTTCGGATTGGCAGAAGACGTAATGAGTACCTTGGGTACATACACTTTGTTAAAATAACTAGCGAATTCATCCACTTCAACATCCTCCGATGGATGATCTACATCAATAAATGTAGGATCGTCCTCCCTGAGACTTTCCAATGTTTTAGGTACTTGCCTAGGTGGAGCATCTTCGCCAAGGGCATCGGCCTCATCCTGTTTCCGTTTTCTTTCTCTCTTCTTTAGCTATATAATTATATAACGTAGAACAGGACAATTAACGATAATTTGTAATGTTACAAAATTTTTCAGCAATTTACTACATTTCTATTACTGTACACTTAGTGATAACTGAGTCTACATTACCTTTGCCTTTAATTTTTTGGCTTTTGCTACGTCAAGTCGTTTTTTATGACGATTTAGACACTTGTTAGCTTTACTCATTACTCCATGATAATCATCCAACGTCGGATCCGTTGGTTGCAATTCCTTCTCATCAATACCGTCACCGTCCGACATTTTCATTACTCCTCTACACTACAACTTCTTACTAATCTGACACTGTCGGTGTTTTACAACTTAGTTCACAAATTGATGAATTCAACTAATGTACAATGAATGTATGAGAAATATTTAACTTGCACTTACAAACAACTCCAACTGACTCAACGCAAAATAGCTGCACGAACTAAAGAGCCAAATCCTCGGCTCGGCACTCTAACAGCAGCATACCACAGCTCCCAACAGCAAACAAACTCAGCACGTGTGAAGAACTTACGGTAAAGAAAGAACAAGTCTTGAATTTCCCTCTTATCGAACATCAAACTGTGGGTATAGTGAGTCAAAACTAATAAGCAAAGATGTAGAATGATTTGAGTGATGCTCTCGCACGACGATACGGTATAAAAGAACATTATGCATTAAATGCATCCGTTTTTGTTGTCGGACAGCATAGCAGTCTAATTCCGAGTGCCATACGATTTCTTTGCCCATCATGTAATGCATAACGAAATTTTGTATTTTATTTCTCGAGTTACCTCGTAAGCACTGATGCGGTCTCGTTTATGTAACTGGTACCAAATGGGCCTTTGTAATAAGCAATGTACGCTATGCTTCATGAAAAGAACCAGAATCGAATACCCCAAAAAATACAAAATGGTTGGTTTTTAAATTTTAAAACAAGATAGATTAAGATAGGTAGTACCTGGCATTACAATTAATGTAATATTAAAAGTACAGCGGTATTGTGGAATTACATCATATAATTTACATGTCCGTAACATATGACATTGAAATGCATCATCTATGATAACAAAAAAATGTCTCGCCATAATTTTTCATGCAGAAGAGGTGCATATTTTTGGATAGCGAAACTCTAAGCTTTCTCAATAAGTTTAATATTTCGTTGGGGAAAAGTTACAAACGCGCCCAACACAAATGCATGGACAACGAAGTTTTACTATTCTACGATATTGCAACTACTCGAAAAGGATTTATGGTTTTATAAAGAAGTGCTAAATTATGACTAATACCCAATTTGTTCATTTGAAATTGAAATATATAGGTAATAGGTACATGTATAATAATTATGTTGCTAGATGTATGTATTCAGGTAAACGCACAATATGTCAATAAAAGTAGTAGTAGAATAATGTATCGTGGAAGGTGTTATTGAATTGAATAACTTTATTGCAGACTCCTTTCAATATTCGTCATGTGCTATGTTATGTTAGGGAGCCGGGGTTACTGCCGAAACCCACCTTTGCGAACACCTCCTTTTGGAGTGAAACCCTTCGAAGATCTTATATCCGAATGCCCAAT
>JAHZNB010002439.1:0-24254 GCA_027744295.1 Callyntrura guangdongensis | reverse complement strand
TTATTACGGGCAAAAACTACATCTATGGTAGAGTTTCCAAGGAAATCGGAGAAGGTCGTTCAAACTGTGATCGATGTAGAATAAATATAGCCAGGAGCAACAGCAGAAGAAGAGTAGACAAACAAAATGGTTTCCATTTCCTCATTTTCAGCCTTGTTGCGGTTTTGTCAAACCATATGTCGTGTAATAGGTATGTATATTATGGTAATCATTTCACCTCGCTGCCAAGAAAAAAACCATATAATATTGTTACATTTTTTTCTTTCTTGGACAGTAATAATAATGCTAATCAGAGGTTGACCACGAATGAACAAGAATTACGATTGGTGAAGGAAAAAGTCAAAAGTTATAACACATACTTTTGTTTCGTTTTGTTTTGGTGTTGATAGATGACGATGATGACGAGTGAGGATGGGGGACTTGCTAGCCAACACGCAATCTATCAACAAGCTGGTGGTGATAATATGATAATAACAATGCTACTTTTTTTATTTTTTTTCTTAAACACATTATTACACTTTTGCATGCATAATAATCAGGTTAACGCTTACAGCTATGCTTGTAAATACGCACAGTTTTTAATATCATCATCACCACCGCCACAACAATGTGCATCCGTCCATCTGTCTTTTATCATCATTATTATCATCCCCCTTTCCCCATATTTTTCCCGTTTTATCAGCTCTCAGCTCGCACACTCGCTTTACTTGCCAGCAATTTTCCAGTAAGCTATCCACTCCCACTTTGTATAATGGGCATTTTACTTATCGTGTGACATAACGAACCATTTATTAGATGGACCTTACTCACCAGTCGTTCGGGGTCATTGTTGATTAAAACGATGTTGTTGTTGTGGACCGCATAAAAATGTGGACAATAAGGTGTACAAAGTACACTGAGTAAGTACATATTATTATTTTTTTCACACTTCTCATTTCCCTCTTTGGCCCATCATCGTTCCTCCTCCTTATCTAGCATGCACGCTTGCATGTCCTTGGATAATGTAAAAATATGTTGCGTTTATAGTTGTTTTATTAGTCTGTTCGTTTGTCGTGTCAACCAGGTGAAGCGGTGCGAGTTCATTGAGATTGAGGTGCATGTGTAAGTTTTAAGGAGGAAGACCAGAACTGGAGGTGTTACTCTCTGCTTTAAGGAAAAAATCATCATTTATTAGTATAATCTCACTCACTGATAGACACTATAAAGAGAATAATTCAAGAAAAGTAACAATAGCTGCTGTAACGCAACAGTACTAGCAAGGAAACAATCAAATCAGACTATTGATGACGACCATGATGAAGGACAAAAACTTGAAAAAATTGTTATACACTCCCTCCCCTTTTTTCTGTCTTTTTAACGAGAGATAAATAGTTTGTGTAGTTGCTCATTTAATAATTGTGATCCTTCGATCGTCCTTTTCGTAGGAGAATAAAAAGCATGAATGAGTTCATGAGTAGTACGTAGTGAATTAATGAATAGCTGTTGTAGAGGTTGACCAATGTACAAACAGATTTAAGCTGAAAACACACGAGGAGAGTATTAAATGAGAAACTGATTTTTTTTTCTATTCTCTTTTTTCTTCACTGCACTTTGATTCTTGTAAGATCTATCACCGACATGCAGCATTGTACATGTACCAGTCTCATCATGGGCGAGACAAAAAAAGACTTTTTCTGAATTTCTAATCAGCTTTCCTCGCTTCGTTGCACTTGATTAAGTATGCTAGGCAGGGAATCGTTTTTTGTGTGCATTTTCTACCTCACTTAATACAACAGCTAAACAACATACACAATGGAAAATATGCAGAGAGAATTAGGGAAAGGATAGGTGACAATGTTGATGACAACAATGATTCAAAAGAATAAAAAGGAGTATAAAAAAGTACAGGTCACCAACTACACACCAACGTCAAGACAGAGGCATATAAGAGGGAGAGCGTGAAGAAAAAAAGCCACACACATGCAAAGCCCATTTTTATTGTTTGGAGTCAAAAGTCAAGTCAGCTGAATAATGGAGGATACTTTCATTGTCTGTATGCGGACACGTAGTACAATGCCAACAAGTTTAGAGTGTTCGGTTAAAGGAATAGTACGGGAAGAGGAGGAAGAAATGGTGGAAATGGAAGGCGAGAAAAATCTGTCATATAAACAGAGTGTTAAGTATATACACACTTTTTTATAATCGTGTCAATGCGGATAAAAAGATATTCTTGTTGATTTTTGTCTCTCATGACTGACTGCATAAATGTATTATTTATAATAATATCGAAAATGAACAACTATATGTATCGAAAAAACTAATCACTTGAGTACTGACTGAATACATTTATTTATTTCTGGTTTTCTCTCTCCTACAATCCTTTTTCCAGGAGAACAGTAAAGACGCGATGATGGCTCGTAGAACGTTACGTCTTTTTTATTTCTAAAAAAACGAGGGACGCGATGATGATACTGTTGAGGTTGGAACATGTTGTAGCAGTAGTGATGATGAGTTGGTAGACGACGTTTTTATTTCAGGCTTGGGTTACAGTTTGTGACTATAATAAACCGTTGTTTGACGTTCCTGATGGCATTTATTTATTCAAGAAGAAGAAGAAGTAAAAAGGATGATGACACGGAATTGATTTGATGGCGGTCTCCGTTTCTTCTTTTTTTTCTTATGACCCTCCCTTTATATGCTACATTTTTATTGTCATTTTCAAAAGCCAGCAAGTAAAATAGGTGGTAGTGGAAGAAGTAGTGGTGATGTAGGTTTTTTAGTTGGATGAGGTGAGGAGAGAATAAAAAATAATCGGTGATAACAAACAAGAGAATTTTTTTCTAAGTCACCTCAACTCCTTTTTAAAAGGGGTATTTAAGGGAGAGTTGATCTTCCGTTTCCACCTTTTTTTATTTTGTCGTCTTGTTTCCCTTTTTTACATACCTGGGTTTGACATAATGGCGCCTTAATGAAATTGGTTGTCTGATCATGATTGCCTACCTTGTAATATGTTTAAAGTATCTCTCCTGATGTCCACATCACCGATTCCCCCATCACTTTTTTTTATTTTAATGATGTGTACGGACGCAAAGCGTCATAAAGTTTAAAAAGAGAAGAGAGATCAAGTTTTTTTTGTATTTTCATCCTTTCTACCCGTTTTATTTATAATTCATGTTCAGAAATTTTAAACAAGCCCCTTTTTATTGTCATTAGGAGCCCTTTGTCAAATTCCTACTAAGGTCTTCTACAATACTTGGAAATAGTATATCCAATATCCATGTCGTATACAAAATATAAGTATTTACGTACTAAAAACCCACTATAAAATCATTTTTATATACTTGATACTGGTGTGGCGCAGGTGAGTTTGATCATGCTCTGGATAAAGGTATTAATAAAACTAAAGAAGCTCAACAAAAGCTGTGGTCAATTTATATTCAATAATAATAATAATGACACGTAAAAAATCTAAATCCGGTTCTACATTGTGGATCGGTGATCTTTTAATGAAGAACGATGCATGTTGTTGTTCGTTCATGGTGTGGTTTGTGATTGCGATGTTGATGCCGTAAACTGACGCAATAACGATCCTTCTCAAAATTTATTTGATCTTCTTTCTCGCCTTTCTGCTCTCCCCGCTAATAAAAGAGGATTGGTGGGTGAGGAATCGTCAATCTTTCGTCTGTTGCATCACATGTAAGCAGTACATATAGGAACCCATTATATTTTACTAACAAGACAAATATTATATTATAATGGCTGACCATCATCATAGGTCAATTTCCACATTTTTATCCTTCGTCTCTCTCTCTCTCTCTCTCACTGCTTTCTTTTTTTTCATTGCAACGCAGAAAGCCAAGGAGAGAAATAAGCCATATTAACGGAGATCATGTTTTACCACAATGTACTACAAGTATATCGTTTCCATTCTTCGTCTCCTCCTTGTAATACATGTATACTGTGTGTTGAACACAACTGTGTAGAAAAAAATACAACAGCTTTTAGCTTGCTTATTTTTTTCTGTTGCGCTGATGTATAGACACATGTAGTGGTCTTAGTGGTTTTTTCGTGTAGTGGTTGGATATGTTTGTTGGTGGGATGGATGGATATGAACTCTTCATTGTCGTATTTTATTCCATTATGCACATGCACACTGCTAAATCATGTTTAGGTCCATGTATTGTGCACGCATCGTATTGTTCTCAGACAGGGAGGAAGAAAACGAAGCTGATAAAAAGATGATGGAATAGGATACGGCGAACAAACCGATGAATCCCTTTTCTTTTACAAGTATTCCCTTCTTGTTCAAACTGGGATTGAATTTAAAGCCGGGTGACCCAACGGCGCCGTGGTCTAAAGATGATGATGACGGTGGTTTAGTGTGTGTGGCGGTGACAATTTTTTGTGTAAAAAAATCCGAAATGCAATGTATTTTATAACTAACCAAAATTCGAAATGTACCATATTACATACACATGATGATAACGACAAAAATCACGAGTGTTAACCTATAAACACACACATGCAATATATGTTGAAACTAGTATATGGCTAGATTCTAAGAGATGCAAAAGATGAAATCAGAAAACGATGAAAATGTCGTGTTTTCAAACAGAAAAAAATATCGTTTGCTGACTTATTTCTCGAAACATTTCGAACACCATGAAAAGAAAGGGAACACGGCTGCAGGACATCGTATAGGTACGTACCTGTTTAACAGAAAAGAGTCGTGTTTCTCTAGAGGTGGGACAACCAGGCGCCTACTGGAGTCAAATGTCAAGACGTTTTTTGGGACGTTAATTGGTCTGCTCAATCATTTCCTAATAGGGGGTGTGTTCAAAAACATGCGTACACATGACACATACACACTGCATATGTCGTAGTATCCTCACATAATGCCAATAATATAAACATGTGTGTGCGTGTGTGTGTTGTAGTCTCGTTTTGTGTGCGAGCAAAAGTATGCAATAATATGGTTATTGTTGTGATTGTTGTTATTATGACCTTCTACATTCATTATAGCTACAGTAAAAATTCAGGCACAGACGAAAATACACGGTACTCCCACTGGGTGCTATATATATTTTCAAAAAGGAAAGTCGTTGGAAAAACTTCCTTACATTACATTTGTTATTGCTCCATTATTTTTATATGGACTGTATCCCCAAAGAAAAATGTTTACCTCTTTATGAGTCCATAAAACGTATTTACACTTTACCAAATTTACTAATTTACTCCACTATTACCACCACCATTGCTATTCTGCATCCCACAAAAAAAAATACAAATTTGGGAGATGAAAGCTCAATCGCTGTTTGAGCTACTCTTTGCTTGCATTGCATGAGAGAATGCCTTCACGTCAGGTTAATTGCTCCCTTTTTATTTATTTACTTTTTGGTTATAGGAAAATTTTGACGAGTAAAAGGTTCATGCAGGAAAATACCACAAAAAATTGAATGAGCCTATTAGCAAGATACTTAAAAATATTTTCTTTCTCCATAAAAATTATTTTTGGAGTCTGAAGACTCTTTCGGTCCATTGCCATGAAATGATTATTTTAAGCCCAGAAGTAATATAGCAGCCACATTTATGTCTGCATGGTCATCGTTATTATCAATCAGCAAAATCGTAACAATTTCAGCATTTTTATATATTACTAGTCCAAATAGTTTTTACGTAACGACTCATTACGAGCGTTTATGGCTGCGTAAAGCATACTTCCAGCAGGGAGCTGCGGGTTTACTTTTTCAAAAAAGGAGACTTAAGAGTGGTGTGATGACGTGACGAAAAATGAATGTGTATTTATATACCCAGTGCATATTGCTTTGGAGGAACTTTATGTTCTGTGCGTGTAATATGAGCCGTAGTTCTTCACACGCTTATCATTTGAATCTTATTTTTGTTGAGATGCTATCTTTTGCAGTAATAAGGTATCATATCGCTCGTTTCATACAATTCACTTGAGCAAGCACGGATTTGAAAGAAAACAAAATAAATACACACGCACTCACAAACACTATTTGGTAGGTTCTACAACCACCCATTCGAAAACCCGTGTGTGTGATATTAGAACCATCCTATCATATCCATAAACGCAGCATGTCTTCCCATCACAATCAACACATTATGCACACCTTCTTCAAGGTAACAAAAAAGCCATTCACATCCCTATAATTGACATAAATGATACGGTTAAATAGGCTGTTTTGCTACTTTTTCATTTCATTTTCTTTTTGATTCTGTCCCTCTGGTACCTCTCTCGGTTTCTCTTTAAACAGCTTTCCACCTGTGCTCGCTGCGCCGTTGCATTGCAAAGAGATGAGCAGATGATATTCTTCTTTTCTCGTTAATATTAATGCGTACAGCTTGACTTTTATTAATTTTTCCACTCGCTGCTGATGACTTGGTATGGCATGGCTCGTGTTGTTTTTTGTGTTGCATAAGAAGGTACAAACAAGAAGAGGAGTTTTTTTCTGCGATCTCATCTTGGATAATACACGCTAATATTATGGATGCCACAAAGAAAATAATTATTGTTGTTTTCTTGCTCCTGTCCGTGTGCTTGTAGTAGTGCGGTAGTAATATCATTGATACGATATTACTGCCAGTAAAAGCATCAACTATACTTATAGGGAACATAGATGATGATGAAAAACCACAGAGAGCGAAGGAGCCATTCCAACGCTATAAATCCCTAGTCCTGCAGTTTAATTGCTGTTGAGAGCGAAACAAGTTCTATTTCCATTGCTGATATCATCAAAAAACCAAGACAAAACACAGAAGCAGAAAGCAGAGAAGAAAAGGAACAAACAACAATGAATTAAAATAATATAAAACCGTAGGCAAAAATAGTAGTGGTGGTGGTTGTAGCATGCTTTGGTCTTTTTAAGCAGAAGCCAGAAACAAGTCAACTTTCAAAAAAAAACTTTTTTCTCTCCCTCGCTATCCTTCCCTCCCTGCATGAATCTCGATTATGGAGTATTAAAATAGTAATTGTGGCAGTTTTAGATACGTTTTATGTACGATTTTTCACTTTTTTCACTCAACTCCCATCACCACTTGTACAATCACCACAACAGGAGTAGCTCAAGTCCCTCCACCATCACATTGTACGATCTCACCTGCCTTATGCTAATTCTACAACATGTTCAAAATAATGTATAGTATGTAGTACAACAACAAGTATAAAAGTTTTACACGTATTTTCTCCGGTCAAATATTTTTTTTGGGCTTGGCATTGCGCTCTCTGCTGCTAAAACGCATTTGCCCGTGTATCTGGGGTTTTTCTTCTCTCGTGCATACCAAACAAAAAACCATGCTAAATATGCAAACGGCTTTTACTCGGACGTCGACTATATCCCCTCATGTTTCATGCATGAGAGGTGAAAAAACTAGATGAGGAAATAAACCATTTTGTACGTTTATGTGTGACCCTACTAATGCTTTAGAATTGAACTAGAACGCTCGCTGCTCCATTACTGTGCAGTAATGGCGATAATAGAAAGGTACATTTATACATTTATTATGTAATAAAAATTGAGCAAAAAAAAAGTTTTGCGTCTACCATTATTTGTACGACTTTGCGACTATTGAGCTGGCAAGCACGCATATAGGATGATGATATATGATACACTATGAAAAATTAATGACTATTTTAGTCGTCGTCACCCCGTGTAAAATATAATGTGCTGTAAGCAAAGTGTACCCTGACATGGAACATGGAAGTTTAGTTCGTCTCGTGTTGTGTCGTCCTTCTGTGAGACGATGAGGATTTTCAATGGTGGTTGTGTGAAAGCTGGTCTTTTCCACTGTTTTTTGTACACACATTTTGTTATGGTTTTGGTGTTCTACGAGCAATTTCACCTTGTCCCTGGCTGTTGTAGTTGGTATCATCTTAATAGAAGAAAAACATGCATATGGCACGCTGTTTGCTCCTTGTAAATGGTAGTTATTTACCATTTAGAAAATTATGTTTGCGTGGTGGTATGACATGAAGTATAAAGGCAGGCCCCCGTCCGTGCACTGCTTTACATGCCTACATGCCTGCCGGTTTGACGATGATATTAATGCAATAATGTGTAGCAGGCACACTCTTTAATACTACCTAATAACTAGATCATTGTGAAGAAGAATAGGTAGCGCAACCATGCAGAAAAAATTTACGCATTGTTGAGAGCTTTTTAAAGTTTCAAGCAATCCATTTGTATCCGAAGATAGGATTTGGAAAAAGTTAAAGCGTCTCAACGTTATTATCGAGAACGTGCTTTCTTTATAGTTCAACTGCATGCCATCAGAGTAAACCAATTCAAACTAAACGTAGCAATGTCCACGTAGAAGACTTTCATGTGTGCCAAATTTCAGACGCTGTTGTAGATTAAAATTTAAATTAGCGCTAAACAAACTCAGTGGAACCTTTGTACTTGAGCCCTTTTTCTTTTAGCAGGTAAAGTATTTTTTTGTTTTTGACGCAGTACGCCTCGCCACCGACATGTTAACGCAAACTACTGGATATGTCTATATTGATTGTAGAAAACTGTTTTAACCTTTGGTTTCAATATAATAAAACGTATTTGCGTTATGTGTACATCAAATTAAACTCTCCCAATTCGGCTAAATTTCGATTTCTGATCCAAGGGTGTAAAAGCAAGAAAGCTTGTATGCCTTTGAGCTCATCTAAATTCCTAAGGGCTACCTTTATAGCAAATTTAAACTCGTGCCATAATGCCATTTGCAATGTGGAATCTTCTACTGGGGAGGGAATGGCAATGGAAAACATGTGTACCGGAACCCAGGAAATCCCGAAATCTTTTTTCTAACATTGTAGTTGTAGAGTAGATGGGTTTAGGGCCGGAAGGCCTCACAGACCAAAATGACAGAATAGTTACTGGTCTACAGCATCACCTAAGTAATAATCATGCTTGATGTGCAATTAGAATGTTTGTGGCTTTCGCTCTGTCAAATATTCCAAATTTCATCTGTGCGAAGTTGCTTTGCATTTTTGCAGGTGATTAACTGGTCGTACACACGAATACCTTCTTTTGAAGATCTAACTGGTGGATAATAATGTGTAATACTTTTGTAGTAAAGTTGTATCGTTGGATGTTGCTCTCTAGTTATGGCTTTGTATTTTTTATTAGGACTAAAGAAATGGAACAACACATAATTTTACATCATCAACAGCAACAAGATTGCCGCTCAGTTTCTATTCCATCATGCTTGTACTATTTTTTATATCTACCTCCATTGCTCGGGGACTACAAGGCACACGACTTTGATGATTATGTTTATTACCATTTTGGTGATGATGGCAGTGGTGTAAGTGGTGACGGCGAAGGTAATAAAAAAAATTGCGTACGATCTGGTATGCAAAAGAGCTCCAGGGTTTAGTTCCGTGATGGCGGGGGTAGTAGCAACCCTATATAACCCAATAAATTGCTTCGACACCATTACATCACACATGTAAATCCATGGAATGGGTTTTAAAGGTAGGCAAAATAAAAATGGGTCTAAAGGCTAAACAGTGTATGCATACATTTTGTTGTTGTGTGACGTATGAGAGGTGAAATAATATGCTAATTAACGACGCAATTGGAACCTATTCTATTTAACGGTTATTTCTACGAAAATGGCATTACCTACGCTGATGATAGCTCATGAAGAAAAATGCATAAAGAGTTCGTGCAAACGTTTCTTTCTATTTGTACCCTTGTGGTAATGGAAAGTACCCTTAAAATTAATAGGAAAAGGGTTTTCCAGTTAAAAAGGTTCAATTTATTGATAACGTCGAGTGATTTAACCTTTTACCAAGAATTACACAGGTAGTAGAAAAGGCATAACGAAATGCCCCTGTCCCATGCCCATGCTCCACTCACAGTAAGTTTTCTCATTCAAACATTCATACTATACCTAGAAATGAAAAGTGGGCAATTTTAGACAACTTATTGTAGCATGACTGTTTAGTATATTTCCTCATAAACTTTGTAGAAATCTTCCTCCCTCAAAAGCGGGAAAAGAGCGGAAGGTGAGAATTGTTTTGTAGAAATATTATCAAAATAAAGCTGACTAGAGATGATGAACAAAGTAATGGCAAGACACTGACAATAAGTTTTAAGGTTTTAGTTTAAGAAAGGTACCACTTGGCAAGCCCATTTCTTTTCTTAGGATCATTCTATCATGTGGAATTCTTTTTTAGGAAAAAAATAATGAGGAAGATTAGTATGCATATGAGTGAGTGCTAATAACCATGTAAGTAACTCATATGAGAATATTGGACCATTACTGTTTATGTTCAAAGTGTTAAATGAGAAGGGTCATTTGGGTGGTCAACCATCATCAACATATCTCTTCTCTGCTTCTTGTAACCATCATTTGCGGTATCAGTCACATTGTAAAGCGTATACAGTGCATATATATTCATACCTTGAGATTATTACGGGGTAATCTACGCATTTTATAGATAGGCAAGCATTCAATGCTACCCTTTTTGTTCTTGATAAAAAAAACAAGTATCGTCGTCGTTTCGTTTTTGAAGAAAAAGTTTACTACGATGTAAAACATGAATAATTAATGTTTTAAAAGAGGAGGAAAGATCATTTACGGCCTGCTGTAAGTGAAGTGACTAGTTTCTCAAAGCAATTTTAATATTATATTTTTTATCATTATTTATTATTATTATTAGCTCGTAGAAGCTTGGCAGCTTGGGCATTTTGAATCCAGTCAGAGCGACTTATGTTGAGTAATAAACTAACACTGAACCTATCACAAGCTACCTGCTATTTAATACTTTCCCCCTATTTATCCCAGAGAGTCATCACACCAGTTCTCTAAATTATCAACCACAAAAGCGGCGTTTATTGGACTTTTAAGCAGAGAAAAGCCGTCCTGTTTTAAACAATACCTGTGCTCATTACTTTCACAATTGGGCATTGAGACTACTTACTTTTTATTAAATGGTTACTACTAAATCAATCAAAACTCAAAACTATTACTTTTAGGTCCCGGTCGACTATTTTAGAGGTATAAATCCTTTTGGTTTCATTATAGTCTCATTTCAAGGTTTTATTTTTCAAATTTGTCTGACAATTTCATTGATATTGTCGCCATCTCTCAAAATTGTCATTTATGCGCAACAAATAGTTAACATTCATTTCTTACGATCTTGCTGTTTTTTACGTTAAAAACTGTAAACAAAAAGTAGGTAACATAATATTATAATAATAATTCCATTTCATTCCAACATAATAATTGCATTGCAGATCAGAGTGTCAGGTCAGTTTCAGTTAGGTAACCAGAATGGAGAACAGAATGCTTTATGCATGAAGCGAAGCATTATGAAACATTTAGCAATAAAATATCATGAATCCAACCTCTAAGGTTAAGCGTAATATTTTTGGCTGGCTCATTTTCATACTTTAATGAGTAATGATGCAATCCTTGATGCTACACTGTTATGGTGTGCAGTGAGTGACGATGGTGTGGCTTGGAATATTTTATGGACTACTTGTTGCGGTCCTCTCTCTTGTATTTATTATTGGTTGCTGATGTGATTCAAAAAACGATCATGCTGCTGATGATGATGACCATGGCCAAAAAATTCATGTTGCTTTCTTGTACTACACCGGATTCAACATGGAGTAACACAATGTAAGAACAAAAGCAAAGTATCATTTGTTTTAATACTTGTACAACTCATGCGTACCATGTACATGGCTCAACTTTACCTTGTAAAAATTACCAAAATGAAAGAGAGGGAGAGATGAGAGTTGATGAGCAGTTCGGTGAATGACTGCTGAACTCAAGGAACCCTTTTCACGTAAGTATACAAATGTTTACCTACGTTTCAAGTATTGTTATCGTGTGTGTTTGTGATTTGCTTGTTTAGAAATATGAACGGACGGATGCTTATATAGAAAACAGCGAAAAGGATTTTAACATATGTCTGCATCACATTATTAGCGGCTGTTAAAAAATAAGTGTAACTCGACATTGTTATTATTAATATTATTATTACAATTACAATACAACAATACCTACCGACCTACCTAGTTTTTTTCTTTTGTTGCATTGCATTACAGTGCGTTTTTCTCATGTTTGTTGAACATAAATAAGTACATGCATAACAATGATAATATGATGATTATGATTGGATTGAAATGAATAAATTTGGTGGAGGGAAGGGTAGTAGAAGTTGTGGTGATAGTACGGGTAGAATAATAAATAAATATGACGACTACAAGTTTTTCTAAATTACTTTGGACCTGACATGACCATCCCTGGTTTAATACTTCCTACTCGGGCTCCTCATCGTCATGATCACTTCATGATCTCATCGGAGGGCCCACCACCATGGCATTGATTGTATCGCATCATTATGACCATCGACCATCGTCATAATCTATGTGGGCTGATGTTTAAAGGGGAGAATGTGGAGTAGAAAATAGCATTTAGGAAATTATAGTGTACGACCAGCATGTACGTGTAACCTTTACCAGACTTACACAATCTGAAAGGCATAAAGTGTAAATAAAGGTAATCATGCAGTTTTTGTATTAGTATTTGTGAACCCATTCGCAATTTTGCCTTAAGGAATGAGACCCAGGGTGGTCATGTCTACATTACTTACAAATGTTACTCATGTAGTCTTTCCCTCCTTGTCAATACTATAATAGATTTGCGGATCCATACCCCACTTTAAGATGATCAAATCAGAGATACCAATACCATAATAATCAGTGAACTTTGAACACTGTTAAAATTACAAAAATCAACTGTTCTGAACCTTACTTAAATAGTTAAGTGCATATTAACCACCATTCTGCATATTTTGACTCGTAACATTCATTTTGACTTAAAACTCGTACATATAATAAGGAAAGAGGTCACCTGAACATACGGTTTTTTCATGCGGGTAAAAATTTCGAAAAACGTGGTCACAATTTTTTTAAACCAACGTTTATATAATTTGTGAGGATTTTCGAAATTTTTAACCATCTTTAAAAAAAGTAGTTTTGATTCAATTTTTTAAAAATAAATTTGAAAATTAGACCCTGCCGGTGAATCCGAATCTGTCTCGCTCGATCTCGAGGCCCGTACTTGAACACAACTGTTCAAGCGGGGCATTGACTTCCACAGACAGGTTGCAACAGAATTTCAAATTCCATTATCCGCCGGACATTATTCGCCCAGAAAATGTGGTCGCAAATAAAATGTACGCATAAACTGAGTTCAAATCATCATTCCGTGCAAATGCAAGTATTATCTGCATATAATATGTAGGTACTATGTACCTTGTTCCATTGCTTTGGCACCTGATATATGGCCCATGTTTGTATTGTCTTCTTTCTCTACTTCGTTTTCGTACCAAGTTTTACATGCCTACGAAATAATATACACATCACGTATCAAGTTTGCGTTTACACGTAGACACTGAAGAACAACAACACACACATGAAACATTATACTATGTTTTTGCTCGTAGTGTAGTAGTAATAATCATAATAATAATTGAAATGGGTAATGACGAAGCATTTTAAAGAGGAGGGAGCTCATAAACTCTTTTTTCTTTCGTCTTCTTATCTCCCTTTTTACTCCTTTTGCCTGCCTTTCCCATTTCTTTCAGCAGATGATGATGAGCACATCCATAAAAAGAGTACAAAAGAGTGAAGGAAACGCATAATACGAGTTATACTTACCTATATGTGTATTGTACTGGTATTGCTTTTGCTTATGTGGTACATACGAATTGTTGTTGTATATCTGTACGGTGTACGTTGTTGTGCGTACATTCCATACACTTTTAAAGCACATTTGACGAAGCTCCCAAATAAAACGCTGGTACTTTTCAAGTCAAAACTCGAAACGTTTAACATTGTCATTTGTGATGATTATATGCGCAATCTTTGGATAACGCACCCTTTTGCCGGTGCATTTGTTAAGAAGAGAACATCATAATAACAATAACCATTCGGTTTTCTTCATATCAATTATTTCGGTAATTTTAGGAAAGTGGCAGATTTGTGCACACTTGCTTCCCAGTCTCATCTCGTGCAGGACGGTTAGAAAAGAAGGTAAATATTACGTATAGGATTGGATGGTTAGTAACAGAAAAAAAATTAATAGGGAGAAAGGGAAATTGTTTGCACATTTAAATATAATAGTAATTAGATATTTACTGTTATGAAGAATGGTTTTGCAGGAATTTGAACTTTTAAAATACTTCCCACTTCTCATTTGACTGTTTGTGACTTTCAAAAGACACACTTAATTCACAAAAAAAACATAAATACTCCCATCAAACGGTTACATTTACAGTTATGATTTTAAAAGATTTTTTTGGCATTGGGTTTTAGGTCGACTTTGCTTTTCTATAAGAGTTTCGCTCTGAGATTTTCTATAAGATATTTTCATGCACTGCGCAGCAAGTGACGTTGATGACAGCGATGAGGACGATAGTAATCAAAAAATAAATCGTTTTCGGCCCTCCTCCCAAAGCCACAAGACATAAACCACATAATTATCACCTTCATATTATTGCTTTGCTTCCATTATAAAACTCCTATGTACTCACATTATGCAGTTATTCTAGCAAGCTTTTGTTGTAGTAAATATACTTTATTGGAGGAGGTGACGCTAGTAAAGCCAGTATAGAAATACATTTACTACGAGAAGGAGGTACAAAAATGAAGTGGAAAAGAGATAAAGATAAATGCAGGTGTTTGGAATTTATGGCAGTCAGTCTACCCATATCTCTCCCCAAAAGACCAAATAATAATCCTTTTATCCCGTCGTCAATTACAAAAAGTCAAGTAAACGTAATTTATTTAAATTGTGGCATCGACCATATTAAAAGCGCCCTCCTATTTCATTTTATTTTATGTCGCTATTACCACAAGATTACAGACGCATGTTGGACACAGAAGGAAAAAACCCCAAAAGGATAGTAGTTAGGAGAGAGCAAATTCATACTGAAATTGAAATGATGTATTTAAGTAACCCACAGGGAAATAAAACAGGTGAAAATTATAATTAGGTCGTTCAGTCCGTCTCCATTATCGGCTGCATAGTACACGACGGTGGTGGTGATCAGGACAGAGTGTGCACGGCTTATACAACACTTGTGTAACCCAGCACACATTTCCAGCGTTTTATCTCTATTTTATTCCAAACATTTCATTATGATGGTCATTCTTATGAAGTAACGATTTATTTTAGTGCCTTTCTCTGTACCCCACTACCATCCTCTTCTTGCGCAAGCCTATCAATTTTTAAAATAAATAGCTTTTCGGCATTTGAAGGAAAACTGAATATGTACTAGTTTGTTAATGTGCTATCTGAACCTCATCAAACGAGGACATTTATCCCACTATTTATTATACATGAACACATACACCAGAACATTTTACTAACCCGAAAACACAATAACATTTTATGTTACAAATCCTCCTCCTTCTGAACATTATTGAATTACATATTATCGTACTTATGATATAACGGACGTTTATAAGCGACGATGAAACGAATATATCAGAAAACTAACCAGTTAGGTTGATATGCGATAGTGATAATTATATATTTTGACCAAGAACACGACAACTTACTGGACAAAATACAAGGGTAAAAATGTTTAAGTAAATAGCTGATGGATGATATACCTTGTGGAAAGGATATAACTAAAGCACGAGAAAAAGGGAAATAAAGAAAATGATTCCAGAGAGATAAAATGTAGAGGTAATTCAGTTATTCCTTCTTTCCGCATTTAACCCGTTGAAATTCAGATAACATGTTTACGCTTTCTGATGATGCCTGAAATGATAGTAGTGGGTTAAAACGAAGTAAATGATTATAATCATCATCGACAAGAGTGCCATTGCTGCTTCGACGGTATTAGTTGTAATGGTTGTAGGTGAGAGATATTTTGAAAGGGTAAATTAATACATTATTGGCTTTACTAGAGTTTTCCATTTGAAAGCTGTCGTCGTCTTGTCCCAGAAACTATATGCCAATGTAAGTTTGTTATATATGTATTAGATTGTTTATAAATACTTATATGCTACAAGCGGCTTCGATAGTGTCTATTGTCTATACATTCTGACGTTACGTTATATTACGTAGGTATATAATTTTTATTTCATTTGCCACCTTCCTATAATTAACATCAAGATTAAGAAGGTGAGCTGTTGGAATTTAAAGGGAGCTAAAATGGTAAAATGTGTGTTTGTAGGATCACGTAAATAAAATGAAAATATAGGTAAAAGTAAAAGATATTTAATACAAGTTTCTGTTGCAGTTGTTTGCTTGCTGGAGTAAAAACTGTAATGAACATTTTAGTTACAACCAGGCAGCTCTCTGGCGGCTGTTGCTGTTGATGTTGCCTATTTACAAAATAAATATATTCGCTGGGGATGGATGAATGTCGCCGTCTAGAAACAAAAGGTTTCATTTCGTCTCCGTCGTCGTGCCTTTAGGTCCATTTCTGTGTAAAACATTTTTGAGAGAAAGGTAACAACCAGGTATATACATTAGATCATCATTGCCATTACCATCATTCTGGCTCACTGACTCACTACTACTACGATTACCCCACCAACCTACAAAATCGTCATCACGGCGTAAATACACAAGAGATCAAACTTCAAATGCTTAACTTGTGACCTAGCCAAGCCAAACCCAATGATGACGTGAGCAGCCATCCCCTTTTTGCTAGCTATCGTTACGTCGTAAAAGTTTGTGTTGCTGTTGCCACATTAAAAGTATCAGATTTAATGTCTTTCCCCAGGAATGGTAATCCGAAAACAAGCGGTTTACGTAGAAAGAGAACGAGCACAGCACAAGATGTTCCAATCATATTTAACGATAATACCTTGATCCGTTTGATGATGATCATGATGATTATTGTGGCGATGACGCTTATTATTGTTGGGTCTCCTCCCTATTTTAAACCTTTTGTCGCCTTGTATATCTTTAGCATTATTAGCCGTGTGATCACGTCGCGTCTCAGGAGCAGCAGCAGAACTAGAACTAAATGGAAATTACTACAACGATGGCAATTGGAACAAACAAACACAAGAAGAAAGACATCACTCTGGCTGCACTGTAAGCTATATGAAGCCACCAACTAAAATCGATATTGGAGTTGATGAAGCCGATAATGAGTCATAAATGTGTGATGATTTTATGACTTTTCAATGAGAGTTGTAAATCTCCATTTACTTTCCCTTTTATTATAATACGCACTAGAAAAATCGACATGGTGCTTCAAGCTTGGTTCGTGACGGTAACGTGTATCGAATGCTTAACTAAAGTGAAATTAATGAGCGTTGCATTGTAACAATAAAAAAAGGTTCCTTGGACTTTTTATAAAAATCAGACAAATACTTGGTAAGACCCAAGACCTATATCGAAACAGGAGACCTTACAGCAAAGACAGGCCAGATTTACCTTGTCTGGCTACCTGTCTCAGCAGCCTTTTCCGACATAGACGTACTTTCCAAATTTACAATATCGACCGTGTAATGTAAACCGCAACCAATAATATTCTCTTTATTTGTGTAGTACTAATTCTTGCGACAGATTTTTGTAGGAAAACACGGTGTAAAAGCAAAAACTTGATAATACATTTTCCGTGTTGTCTTACCGTGTAATGTAAACCGCAACCAATAATATTCTCTTTATTTGTGTAGTACTAATTCTTGCGACAGATTTTTGTAGGAAAACACGGTGTAAAAGCAAAAACTTGATAATACATTTTCTGTGTTGTCTCAACCTCAAGTCTCTTTCTTGTTACACTCTCTAGTAGCATTTTGCTACGGCCAAGACGGCGACAGCGTCTGCACATGCTTAGGAATGTTCTGATGAAAAGGAAGATGATACAGATTTTCAATGTTTTCTGTTCAACATTTGTAAACTTGGTTGGTAAAATGATACGTGCTTATCAGGAAGGAAGCAAGAGACACGGAAAGAGGCTGCTCTTTATATTTATTGCTCATGTTACATTTGTTTGTACCGATATTTGTGTCATGCCTGCTACGCTACTGAAACAAAGTACGTCTGCGTTTTACTTTATGGGCATTATCAGACAGTCATGGATGCAAATATATTGACACTGTTATAGAATTAACAACGTGGAGAAAACAAAACGAAAGTCGTCAAAAGCTTTTTTGCCGTGTTAATATCCAAGCATTTTAGAGATTATTGCAGTTTATGCAGTATTGACTTCCTTCAAAAACAAATTTACGATTCTCCAGTGAAATCATGAGGACGACGAGATTACGATTATAAAGGCGATAATGGTAATGACAACACTCATGAAACCTAATCCGGATTTTACAAAAAGGAATTAAGATTTAAATATTAGAACACTTTGTAAACTAACCATTTCGCACACCGTGAAGTCAGCTGACAGACGGACAGACGGACGGACAGACAAACAAACTAAATGCATAACTACGATTTCACTACGTTCATCTACGTAATAAAGGGGTGATGGACTAGAATTTCAGGGGACGAGGGTTTAACGCGGGATGTTCCCCTTTATGCTAGAAGTACAGGGACGAGGACGGGCGTCGGGAGTTACCTGTACTGTAATTGGAGCGGCTTGTTGCTCGTCTCGACTTTTGAAAACAATCGTTCTCATGTATGTCACGCATATTATATTATGTAGTATTTATTATCGAATTTCGGTCACTTTTGAAACACTACTTATTGTTTGTTGATATGTATTACATTTTGCATCAGTGCCCTTGCCCTACTTACAGTAAAGCTAACGTAGTAGAGTTTGTTAAAAACACTTGTCATACAAATTACACATATTGTAAGCATTTTACAACTAGACAATTTTTAGATGGAGACACACGACAACCTAAGCAAGTGGGTACATAAACGTTTCAGTTTTCTCTTTCGTTGCCCATGCCCATGCAATCCATTTCGGTACTTAACAGGACCATTGCTAGTCGTAAGTCGTAACATTGATAAAAAGTTCCATTCACAGAACAATATCGTAACGATAATAACACCTATTACCTTGCTATACTATATTTTGTTTCACAGTATTACGAAATAAGTATATATAAAGCAAATTTTTTATTATGATATTGACGTTTATGCTTCCTTTCTTGTACCACAGATGGTCCAACAGATTACTGGACCTGTTATTAGTGCTAAGCTAAAGGCTGTCACCGAGTAGGTTGGTATATCACTTTTTTCTGCCAAGGTGGGCGATAAAAGTTCACACAATGTTGTAAAAATCGCCGTGTAAAACTTTTTAGTAACCGTAATAATCAGTAATCATTTACCTTGAAGGCTACAGCACAGTAAGTACAGGCAAGTGAGAAAGATAAGCAGCAAACTTAGGCATGTATTTCTTGTTTGGTAAAATCACGTGGTGTAGTTGTAGTTTAACGAGTGACAAGATCAGTTCAAAGTTGTGTTATCGGTTCATTTCAATTTTTGTCGGCATCGTTTACAGTCATCGTCAGTCCCGCCTCCTACTCCCTTTTTTTGATAGATCTACGTACATCGTGATTTTTTCAAGAAAATGAGATTAAGTTATATATAACGGCGCGGACACCAAATCAATGTTGGCTCTAATAACAAAACCTCGTCTGTGCGTGAGAGCTGTCTATCAAGTATGTCATATGAACAGTGTTTTGATGTGTCTTCGTTAGTTCCCTTTTGTCTTTTTGTAGAATAAGCGGCCGTCAATGACGAATCACATGTAAAGAGAAACCAAGATTTTTTAAATCAAGGAGATATGAATATTTATAAATGGGCATTCTGAATTGCATTTTTGGCATGATAATCCATGTCGTATCGCTGTATCGCTTGATTACTTACATGCCTTACATTACACACGTTTTTACTTCATTTGTGTTTTTGTAGTATTGCGCTTATCAGCGATTTTTTAAGGAGAATGAAATCAACAGTCGTGTTTAAATTGTAACCTGTAATTTTACCGGAAAATGACTACAGTACAAGTTTATCAAGAAGTAAAATCAAAAAAGCTTGTTTTTTTTCTCTCTTTCTCTTGCTAGATTTTACTAGTAGTACTAGTGCGACTATTTGCTACCCTTCTTTAGTATGTGTTTAGCAAAGTTGCACCTGCTTCTTCTGTGATGATAACACAATGTAATACCCAGGTACGAAGTACATAGATGGAAAATTGATGAAGAGCGCCCTAAGCTAATAAATAACTGGCGATGTTGGTTGGTATTAAACGTTTGTAGTGCAGTTTGTATTNTGAAGAGCGCCCAAAGCTAATAAATAACTGGCGATGTTGGTTGGTATTAAACGTTTGTAGTGCAGTTTGTATTACAATAAATATACAGTGTAATATACTTTGTGCCCGCCTGGTTTGCTTGACTGCATGTTCGGCAGCCCCATTATGATGATATGTGAAAAGTAGTATAATTATCCCTTAACTTTTCCCTTTTTAATATATCAATGTAATATTAAGACATTTCTTGCAAGCTAGATACCACTTGCATCATTGCATGGTGCTTGTACACTGAACTGGAAATTACACTTTGATGAATGAATCTTTCAATCACGCAATAAAACAACAAGCACACGGAGAAATCTAATCCTCGGCATTATTAGCAACTTTTCATGTTATTAAATCAAGGCATGTTGCATTTTGTTGAGAAAAAACTTGTTTTTACCTTAAATTGATAAGGAGGAAAATGTTGTAGTGTCTAGTAATAGCAACAACCGAATGAACCAGTAGTAATATAAAATGGCGGTATGGTGGTGGGAGCTACATGAGCAATTTTGTTGGCTGGATGATGATACACGATGATGATCGTGCATGCCTTTATAAAACCCCATATTTTTGATTACGAAACACAGGTTCGTCCATTTTTGATTTGAAGATAAAACATAAGGTAGTTTGAAGGGGAAACTAATAAACTTATCTGAACTATTAATGACAAGAATACTTTGATTTTTTCAGTAGGCCAACAAAACCGACCAATCAAATCAAAATGTTCTCCTTACCGTAGCATTCATATAAGTTTTTCCACTACTCGCCGCCAACGTCAGGTCTACTTTTACCCACTCTGGCTGTTCACAGGGGCAAAATAGAACAGCGTTTTTAATGCAAATTAGTTTCCCAGTCAGAGTATTCGTGTCTGAATTGTAAAAGGTTGCATGGTTTCCTCTTCACTACCATTATTGTTCTACAAATAAAAATAGTTGTATATACGAGCTATGTGTATAGAATAAGAATAAAATAGTTTGATGAGTGTGTGTAGTTTTTAGTATGTTTGCAGTGTACTACTGCTTGCTGTTTTTTATTTAAGTAATTTTAGTACTGGTTGTGCCTAGCTTTTTGCTCTTCTGAGAATTTTTCGAGTGGGTTTGCTCTACATAAGCATATATTAAAATATCCTTTGCATGTGCAACTCAGGTAAGCATGATTATTTTTTAATATGATTCAAAGTCGTGATAAATATGGTTCACTCCCGTACAGCCAACGCCAAATATGGATGAGGCGGTGAACATGCAGGGTTAACAAGTAGCTTTAGAAAGGATTAGTACTTTTGCTAGTTGTGCTTCACAATTTTTTGATATTGTAATGATTTCAACAAACATTTTCTAGCTTGGAAGTAAAGTAAGGAAGACAAGCTAGAACACTTATTTGGAACTCTTCCTGGTAAACCAAAAATGTGCCTAATGCTATTGCTATGCCGTAAAATTTTGAGCTTAAAACATCGAACGACTACATACACACACACACGCCAAATGCTATCATCACTATACGAAAGTATAATAAGCGCATGGTCAATTATGGTTTCAGGAAAGAAAATGGCATATTCTTGGAGAATATGACAAGAAACATTCGTCTTTATTATCACGACAATGAAATACTAACCTGGGATTGTTTTTATCCTTATGTACCTACATACTCGTTAAAATCCTTCATTTTTACATGCTTTTGCATATTATGATTATTGTTCATACACGCTGAGAAAAAAATCTTAAAAGGGTCATTTGTTACACACGTATGTAGGAAGATTGATTGATGGGCAGTGCTTTACAAATCCACGAGGTGAGTAGTAGTGTAGTAGCAGCAGCAGCAAGACTGAGGAGGAAAAGAAAAAAACTCGTAAAACATAGTGCTAATAAAGCTTCTGGCTACTCAGCACCGAGAAAACAAAAACGGAGAACAGAAAATGTACCTACATGCCTAGTAGTAATGGTGAGGTAGGTATATGTAAGTCCAGTAATGATTTTGGTGCAATGTTCATGTCGAAAATGTCGACTGTTGATCTTATTCATGTGATCACACCTTCTTTTTCTCGTACTACAAATCCAATATGCCAAGCTGTTATTACATACAGGTATTATTTATTATTAATGGCTCAGTGAAGGCATTTTAGATACCCAGTGGTTGTATTTTTGCAAGAAAACGCAACAGGGGTAGGAAAAAAATGCTGTCACAAGGAGTGACTGAAACGTGTGGTTGACTGACTACTATTTTCCTTACATGCTATTATTAAGATGACGATTTAGTTTATTTCTCTTTCCCCTCCTCTTTTCAGTCACTACCCAGTGCTGGTTTTAATAACAGCCTCTAAGTAAAGTAAATAAGCCCAAACAGTCAAAGTTCTCGAAAGTAGCGGGAAACAGTTTGGATTCAAAGAAAAAGAAACTCAAATTATTCTTTAACAGCTAAACATTTACAGTAAACGATTTACCATAACGTGGCGTAAGCCTCTGCAACTGGTGCATAAAAATTTTGTACTACAGAGATTTAATTCGATTATTTAAGAATGTGCATTGCCCCGTGTGTGTGTGTAAAACTCATCACGGAACGTCATTTGGTTAACATGTAGACCTGTAACTTTACGTTACCCCTTCGAACTCGGAAACTATTTAATGAATTAGTACGTGCGTGATTTAGCATAGTTGATGGTAGCCCAAAATTAAAAGGGATTTAAAAACACACATGTAATGATAACGTTTAGATGGAACAACTGACACAAAAACATCTACTGAAAGATTGGTTTCGGTATAAAAAATAGATGAATGAAAGTATGCGTCTAGTCATTATATCGTATTTGGTATGTATACGTATCTCACCAGTGCAGTGTTGAGTAACAACACGTATTAAATCAAGTAACTTTTTATAATAATAAATGACTGGCTGCATACAAGATGTGTAGGAAAGAGCCGAAGACATGAGCAATGTTAATAATTTTTTATCACTTCCCTAAATACATTAACAATAATAGTAACAATAATATGGTCGTGTCGCTCGCACCGTTGTTTCTTGCGATTTACAAAAACAGCAAGTTGTACGGTCATTGAGAAGCAGTAGTAAATGTCAAGATTATAATGGGGGACATGTGTTTAGAGAAAAATGATTGCATGATGTGATGCAAAACCAGCAGACGGAAGGAGTTGTATAGCCAGCGACACAAAATAAAAAAGGTTTGAACAAGAGGAGTCAAGAAGAGATATAAAAGAGGAACGAGAGCTTGTAGCTTATACGTACAAAGTGGACAGGACAATAATATGAAGTGTTCTTTTGCAAAAGAAGATGAATGTGAAACGACATGTGAAAGAGGCATTCAAGCGTGTACACCTGCTACTTTAATGATAATTATAATCATCGTAGTAGTATTAATAACGATAATGTGGTACTAGTTACAGTTGGATTTACAAAATATTGTGGATTTATCCAGCATACGACGTAGACTGAAACCTGTAGACAAAAACAAGAGAGAAAGAGAGACGGTGATACGTAGAGACAGAGAGCAGTTCACATTCAAAGTTTGAACCCTGCTGATATTGTGTTGCCAGTGTCAAAGTAGAAACTGATGCTGCTACTTCTGTTGTAACTACTGCTCCATCGTCGTGAGCCGTGATAAGTTGGGAAAAGTTGAGAAGACACACGAAGGAAAACGATAGTTTTTTTTGTTCTCGCTTGACATGAGTGAAGTGACTGTCAATACATCCCGAGTCATCTCATTAGTCATCTTCATGCACTGATTGACAATGATAAGAAAAGTTATATGATGGGCCACCTAATTGGAAGACTATGACAGGAATGAGAAGAAAAAAGAAGGATGGATGGATGTGTGTGTAAAATGTGTATTTTTGTATTATAATAATAATCTATACACTTATACAAAACACAAGATCCGAGACTTTGTAGCCTGACGTCACAACATGAAGTTATGAACGGGAAATGTTATCAGTGGGATCGGATGAATACTATGCATACTATACGACGACAGTGGTGGTTTTATACAACGAGTAGTGAGTAGAGTACTACT
>JAHZNB010002438.1:0-29906 GCA_027744295.1 Callyntrura guangdongensis | reverse complement strand
AAAGCTAGTATTTTAGCATGTTTACTGGTGGTACTTGTAGTAATATTGGACAAAGCCTTTAAATGATACAAAACAGCGATGAACTACCTAAATCTTATTTTATGCGTAATTTACACACCTCTCCAAAGTTATTTTATTTTACGTAAATTTGCTTGAGCAAGAGGTACATTCAGGTTTATTGCATTGGGTGATGATTGTGAACTGGAATAGTTAAATGTGTGCACTTACATAATATATTATGTTGATTATTTTTTCATATTTTCAAATTAAATTCAAATAAATTTATATTTCTAAATTAACTATGTATGTATACAACGCCAAGTTTCTACGTGCGGTGCGATGCAAAACTGTCATTTTACAATTAGATACTCTGGGTTTTTGCGTAGTATTTCAAAAGCAAATTTTTACAACTAACACATTGCAACGGTTTAATTTAATACTGATACTGTGTTGCATTTTGCTTTGTTTTCAATGATAATTGTAAAGTAGCGTACAAACCTATATGTCTTTTCCGGCATAATATCATCAATTTTCTTAACAATGAGGTAGAGCATGCTCCTTTGTAAATTAAGCACGCTTCGTTTCGTTCCGGCTGTATATACATTTTGTACATTAATATTAAAACGTGGCTTATCATAAAACGGGTGGAAAGTCCCTGTTGACATGAAATACGGCAAATGCATCATCAAACTTTTGGCACCCTTTGTATAATACTTATAACATTCAACAACAAAGTAAAATACAGTTACCAATCACGTTAACTTATTGTTAGCACAAAATTGATCGTGTGTTTTAGGTATATCATAAATACTACCTCTCATCTCTAAAAAGCTCATCTAACTTGACTGTTAGGGTTTTTTAAACAATATTTTTTCTAAAAAGGAAAAAAGGAAATTCTCTTCAGCTTATACAATTTCTGTGCTACAATTTTAGCCGATTAGGTGCATCTCATATTTTTTATACATTTTTATAATGCCGAGTAAATATCTTGAGTTAACATGCCTGCAGAAGAGGCAGAAGCAGCGCAACGTAAAGCGCAACGCAGCGTATACACAGACAAGCAAACAACCTTGTCCTGAATACTGACGTTGCTTCTCCTTTTGCTTGTGAGTCTCTCACACAGTCTTCGTCATCGTCGTCGTCCTCAGTAAACTAAAAAGGAGGAGAACCGTTACTTTACGGAGCTTTACTACACGTACCAAACAAAAGCGTAAGAACTATGAGGAATTTTAAATCGAAAGCAAAAGTATTAAAAATCACAATGTTCGTGTGTGTAGCGTGTTGACTGCATGCCGTCCCCGTACTCCACTCTCGTACATTCGCACATGGCGCCCTGCAATCCCAACAGACATACCTGAACACATTGTGTACATACACTGTTGGCTGTGCTCTTCAAATCAACACCACTGTCATTCTTATTCATTCAAACTTTTCAGTTTGTGCATCAGTGCAGTTAACCAAACAGTAAACACTTCGTCATGCTTACAAACTGCCTACACGTAACAATGCTAAAGACGCTTATTTTACAAATAAAGTTACAAATAGGCATTTTAGTCAACCCACACCGCACACATTCACGCAGTCAGCAGTAGTCGTGTTACACAGTAATCTTGATGAAATTAGTCAGTAAATGTAACGTACACAAACGTTACTGCTGCTGCTGACACCGTAATGCGCAGTTAATAACAAACAGCAACAACAACTAGAAAACAAACAGTCACTCAAAAAGGATCAGAGAGTCATAAGGGCTGCACATGATCACACAATGTATGGCTGCGCAGTAGTAGTGGTGGTAATATGGCTCCCAGAGATGATGATAATGTCGCCGATACAAAGATGAAGATAAGGTGCACCCCTTCTTCTAAGAAATTGAAGCAGGCTAAAAATAAAAATACCTAAATGCATGTACGTAGAGTAGCCATCGTACATGCAAATAAGCCGTGTTACAATATAATATTATGATAATGATTCCTTGTTTCAGTCAGTCATAGTCATCATGATCATTATTATGGTGATTACTGTAACTAATTTTACCATCATGAATAATTTTCCTTTACCTTGTGTGCGTGTGAGCCTACCTGTGTGTGTATGTACCTATGTGTGTAAATGAGCCTACATCAAGAACAAAATGCATTTTTGTTGACGGTGACGTTTATAAGAAAATGTACGTATTATCACACTGTTCGTTTGACAATACATTGTTGAATGGTGTTATTGTTACAGACATCCGTCTGTCTCAAGTATCGCTAATTTGTTACAATGAAAAAAGAAAGACAAAAAAACGTCGACGTAACACGGCTGCTGCTGCTACTACTGCTGTACCCTGCCACTACCCTGCCACCATCACTTTTCCAAGAAAAGAATAAAAGACAAAAGTACACGTTGTACTAACTACGTTGTAATATTACGTTAAATACGTGATCGTTATACGTTATAAAAATACGAAACAGGCAGGAGAAGGAGACGCAAGTCAGCGAAGCATAAAAAATTTGTCACGAAAGCAAATTTGATGATATTTTTCATTTTTAATGAAAAAAATCTGGTTAGGTTTGATTTTTGGGGTTGCTGACAATCTCGTTTATCTTTTCGCGTTTTCCCCGCTTCTTTGTACGGCAACGTCAACGGCAAAGCAGGGGGAAGCTGGTTACATGTTATATCATCCCTACTTGGTACATAAATCCGTATTTAACTACATACTTACGTACGTCATACGTACAATGATAGCGATACACAACATGCTAAAAATCTTCTGCGGTACTTGCCACGTCCGCTTCGTATTATCAAAGCAAAAAAAAACTGAAAAATTTCCCTCTATTATATATCATCATTGTTATGATCATCATCGTCGTCATCATCCACACAACAGAATTATCATCGTCGTCATATTCAATTTTTTCGTGTTTGTTGCATTGCAATTCAAAACAACCGTCTTTTATCATGATAATGCAGACGACTATGACAAAGTTAGCCTCGACAGAAGCCAAAGGATGACCTTTGCCTAGACTGAGGAGAAGACAAGAGAAAAAAATGTAGACGGATGGTAACAGTGGGGGAAGGCGAGACACAGTAACATATTTTTTATTTGAGATTTCGTAAAAAAAATTGCTAGCTAACTTTATATACCAAAATTCTCTTCTGCTGCACAAAAAGATGGGGGGAAAATGTTTGTCTATCGTTTGTCGTTTACTGTTGTTGTACCGTCTGTAGATGCTGTTTCGCTACACAGAGAGCTTTGTAATAATCAGCCACTAACCCACAATTAGTTAATGTGGTATTGAAAAAATACGTTGGACATGAGCAGAATTTGTATTACACTTTTTGGTAAGAGAGATAAATACACGAGATAAAAAAGTGTGCACATTGCACAAACGTACACACGATGATGGCGATGACGATGAACAACGACATGATCATTTGTGAGCTTTGGTTGTAGTGATGGTGGCGGTGGTGGGTAGAATGTTGTTGTAGGTATTCTAGCAGTGGTAGTACCAAAAGATTACCGAATGCCATGTAGGTAATAATGCCATGATTTCATTGCAAGAAATGACTACATAATCATCATTACGTACTTGCTGCAACTTTGAAAAATTCTTCAATAATGCGTTTACTGGTCTGCATGCGTACGCTGCGTATAAAAGTACACCAGTGCCCACTATCGATGATGATGGTCGGTGGTTGTGCATATTTTGGCAGAGATAAAGATAAAATGACTAATTTGCTGTAAGGAAGACGTAAGTGCTTTTACATTAATTACAAAATGGAGGGTAATAATTAGCGATTAGTATTTCACGGTATATGCCCAGAAGCCATTCATAAATACTTGGTAAATCGTATCATTTGTCACACAGAGTTTCATTCACTGCTACTATTACGTGACTGTTGCTGCTGTCAAGTTATATATGACGCAGTTGCAGGCACACCATAAATTACACAGAGACACGTAATATAAAGCAGCATTACTTTGTAAAATTAGCATAAAAATATGAATACAAGCTAAAAATTCTTACCAAAAAATGCCAACATTGCTGTTCGATTGGCGGTAGATCCTAGACCGTCTTCCCCCTTCATAAAAATCTGACTCAGTTTTCTGGGACTAGGGCGATTTTGACCTGCCAGCATGTATACACCATCGGCATAGGCAGGGGGTGTTTTTCTCGTCAGTTGACTATCTGTTAATATACAACCAAAGCAAATCCGATTCAATTAGGTGCATAAATACAACTAAAAACGTCCGCATATACACGACCTGGTATGTAATTGTACGTGCAAGTATGATGAAGACTTTTTTAAATTGAATTTCATCTCCCATTTCTTTTTCTGCTACATTGGTGGTGGTGACCACACCATGACAGACTAACACGTAAAATTCATAAATAAACTCTGAATTTAATGTCGTCTATAAAATTTATCTCATCTGAACAATCTAGTTATTTATCTAGCTGAGATTTGAATCATATGATCATATTTAATGCTTTGCTACATTCCTGCTGTCGTCCTATAGTCCTAGAAAATCAAAGAGAGAGAAACTGAGAAAGAGATGAGAGGAACGAACTTGCATCAACTTCAAAAAATGAAAGAAATGAGAAATACCAGTTTTTTGTTCAACATAAATAATAATTATTTTCTTCTCGCTCTTTTAACTCTTCTTACCAACAGAGCCCCACTCGGGATGCGCCAAGTTGTTGTACCATCCATCATAGCGTTGTTTCTCGATAAATCCCTCCCGTCGATCTGCAAAAATATGAAAATAAAAAAAATACAGAAAAAGTGAAAATCATGGCAGCACAAAAGTATTTCATTTTATCTGTACCCTACATAATGTACATGGGTGTGAATGTGAATCCCTTTATATTGTCGTAATTTTTTCAACCAATATACTTAAGTGTTATCTATTAACCAAAAGAAAAGTGTAAAAAAACAAACATATCTTGACACTTGCAACCCTTGTTCGTAAAATTGTAAACAGATAAAAACTTGAGAATTAACGTGTGCATAAATTTGTTCAAAGCCCACACACCATCAAGCAAATCCATTTTTGCTGTGAAGAATCTCAGATTTGCTATCCATTCTAATATAAATATCAGAATGACATATGCTCACAATCAGTAAATTGTCAAAGAATGGGGAATATAAAATGACGGGACACAGAGAGAGAGAGAGAAAGATGAGATTTGAAGATCACAAAAATGCAGCAAGTAACAACAGAAGAGTATTGGGTTTAGTAGTAGTCATCATTGTCGTCATATCGTCAAAGGTATCATGACTATATTATTTTGACACACGTAGGACATACTTTCTTACTTTTGACATTGTGTCCTATACGAGATCTCAATCATCAAACCAACAATAATAACAGTATTTGACTGAGCGAGCATAATTTTTGCAAATGTTTAGACGGACTTGGACAACCCAACAGATAGCGCTTCTACTTGGATCGTTTTCAGTCTTCCCTTTTGGAAAATATTTGAAGAGACATTCCGCCTGACACTAACAAGCTTATCAGATTATTGTCATTTTGGTGTGTACATTGTTATTAGAAATGGAAATGAGGATATATGAGTTTGATGACAAGGGTGATGATGAGTTTTACAATTTTCGCTGCATTACACATTTGAAAATTTGTCTGTAATTACAATGCTTTTTAATTGCTCCCGACATTAAGCAGAACTGTTAATATGAGGTCACCCACCGGTTTTATTCATGAGTCTGCATATCTCCGTAGATATTGCCGTTATCATAAGCACGTGAGCAAATGAAAAGGCACGACGAAGAAAAAGTTCATTGTGACCGTGGCTGATATTAAATATCGTAACAAGTTAATATTTTCTGCAAGAAGAGAGAAACGTTTCGTGAAACATGTTCATATTCTAATTGCTGATGACAATCTAACGTGAATGGTGACGCCTGCATCATCATTATTTTATTATTATATCATTGCTATTATTGCTGACCACACTCACGACGACGTGACCTGATGCTGACTTTTTTATGCGTTTTGTTGTTGCCTTGTTTGTTGGTGGACTCCACATATTTTTCTTCGTTGTTGCTCATTCTATATTATGATCTCTGGTCATCATTATTGCTTCAAAAGCGTTTCTCTATATTGTGGCCAAGTGTACACGACACGCAAGATATACAATACATTGTGTGAAGAATTGAAGGGGTATCCTGCCTTTTTTATATTACAAAAGTTGAAAAATTATTGACGAGTATTTTTTACACGTTCAAACGTCAACCGAACAAGTGTGGTTGAAAGGGGGCAAATGATTTATGGAGAATCTACTACGAACGAAGAAACCGTTGACCAAGAAAAAGTCGATACATGTATACCTGTATACCAACTACCTACACAATAAATCTAGAATGTTGCTTTGTAGGGCAAAGTGGACAATGGAGAGGAGCAAGAGCATTAAATTAAAACCAAAACCAACATGACACTACTTGCTTACTACCAAAGGTGCAGCTAGTCATTTTATAATAAAAAGAACTAAAAGGTGAAAAGAAGGCTGATATTAATAATGCATCCTCTGTAAACGCGGGAATATCGACGCAGGCGAGACTACGACACTAATTTTATTTCTGATCGATAACGGTTTATATGAATGACTCTTTTCGTCGAAATATATCATACGATATAACTTCTAAAAGCTTTCCCTTTCCTCGTCACCACGGGGTTGACCGATTACAGGGCACATGCTACAAAACAAAGTGAAACTATCAAAAGAATTCTGTGGGGTACATATGCCATAATGACCTGAAGTAATTATGGTGAAAAAATTAGAGTAAGATCAGTCGAGACATGTTAATTGCGGCGACAGACGGACAAACATGTCTGTCTCGATACAAACTCTAAAATGCTTTCATCTACGTGTAATAGTAATCATAATAATAGCAACCAAAAGGCAGTCCCCTGTTAAAATCACTTTTGAGTACAACCCCATTGTTAAACGTCTCAAGCAGCTGCAGTCATTACTCACTGAACCACAGGCCATTTGAGGGGAAGAGATTTAATCGAATAATATTGAATATAATGATATTGGTGATAATACCAAAATTTGAGTTATGAGCCTCGCCTCCTACTTGTTGGTCAACAACCATCTTCATCTGGAAATCTTCATCATTTTATTGCGCATTGTTTCAAATTTGACCAAGAGAAATCGAATAAAGGACTACACAGTATTTTTTTCTCTCAAAGATTTGGTACATTTATCCCGGTCAATAACTTTAGCATAAACGAGATCACATAAATAGGTTTGGCATTATGCGTGCTTTGTTCTTATAAAAGTGTGTGTCGAATGCCAGTACAAATGGACAATGTAAAATAATGTAGGCTTTTTTTGTGCCCGCAACTTACAGCAACATCCAACATCACAGCAGCTTCACTGCAGTCATGTTGGTCGCTTGCTACTCATCTTCATTGCTCTCAAAAAATTATTAATATTCTCATAAATATTGCATGATCTCCAAAGGGAAGATAGGAAAGGGGAAAAAACAAATGGTGACTTGGCTTTGGCAACCGTTTCGTTTCTTTGCGTTTGATGGTCGATTTGCTGATGATGGTGGATCTTTACCAGTCGTAACTTATGAATAATCATTTAAAAACATAGTTATGTAAGAAGGTGTGAATAATGAAATGTTTGCTTGCCTTGGCTTAATAAAATATGAAATGTTGATGATGGATACAAACGATGCAAAAAAAAGAGTTGCAGCTAAAAAGTCAGCAGCAGCAGCGAATTATAGGAGTGTCACTTTTAGCCAAGCTCAAGCTAACGAACAGTAGACCTCCTCATCATTATCATTTCATTACTGTTGTGTCTGTGTCTATGATCCACTCAAGCACTACAACAACCACAGCATTATATGAACGCAGACGGGGAAAAAGGCGACGGAAACCAGTAGTGGTAAGACCGTACTATTAGGTAATGGTAAAGCAGTAAAGGTTAAAAAGATTCCCCATAAGTTATCATCGTAATATGCACCACGCGTTACTTTGTGGCAATGCAACGTGAATAGCTTTAACCTGACACCCTGCTCAGGTTAAGTATTCATATATCAAAAGTTATCACGAAGAATCTGACTCGGAATGGGAGTCAGTAGTCAAGAGAAAGGATTTAAAAATTGTGAATAGTCATTTTACTACTGAAATATGAGCAAATCTGGGTGGGTTTTGTAATAAATATTTTTCACTTTATACACTTTGAACACAATAATGAAGTTCATTTGGACTAAGTGAAGAGAAGAAGTAGTGAAGTGACAAAAAATGGCAAAAATTTTTCTCTTTGTTTTGAAAGCTTGTGTTGTGTAGGTAGGTAATGCATAATGCAATATTACCAAGTAGAAAGCATTTGCACATTCTTTCTGAAATGATAAATGATAATGTCAATGTTTCCCAGTACGCAGGTGTTTCAAAGAAATACTAGAAAAAATGAGCTCACACTGGTCTGATGATACTAGTTGAACATAATATGCAAATCAACACTTTTGGACCAGATAAAATGGCAAAAATGAACTCATCATAGAACTTCAATTATGTGTGAATAAACAATGTTTTTTTTTCGGGGCAGAGATTTCAAAAGTGGATTCGGCGTAACTATTCATTATCACGCAGTGCATTGACACTTGCTGGTGGTGAGGGGGATGGTAATGAGCTCATTTTGTTGGGATAAGGCGAGAAAATATTCGCTACTGCTGTCGACAGAGTTGAAAGGAAACTAGTATATTTATTTTAGCATTTTCCAAGTATTTCCACTTAGCCCCAAACCAAAATGTTTGAGCAAACTGTACGACTTTTTATAGACACGATTTGTTATGAAAGTAAATAAGAATACATTAGCCCGTCGTTTGAAAGGATCAAGGGATCAACATCATTCAACTCGTCTTTAGGGATGGACAAAGCGTCTCTGGAGTAAAAAACCTGTCAAGAACATATTACGGTGAAAGTCCAACTTGTCATGACAGGTATAATTATTCTTCTCGCTATACCAGAAAAAGGTTGACACTATGGAAAATCCCACCTCAGGTCATTCATGAATTTGGTTTTTTGCACATCTCTCTGTAATCTGTGCCGTTGTTCAAACTCTACGATTTCGTTTAGGTAGTCAGTGTGAAAACAAATAAAGATGTATGCACGATTTCGTCATTCTACAATTCAATTTATTGTTTTTTTTTTCAATACTCCGCCTCCGATTTAATATTCCTTTGCAAATTAAGACAAACCTATTCAATCACAAAGTATTACACTATTATTGCATGAGTACAAGATTCAAGCAATTTTTACACATTGTTAATCAATCAGATAGAAATTTGTCACGCTGTTGTTGCATAGGCATGTACGCTCACGCTCCCAATGGCCTATAGACACTGAAAAGTATACACAGTTAAAAAAAATCTATTCATGATGACATGACATGCCACGATGCCACACTATCCTAAGAACAACAATAAACAAATCACGTTTCCTCTCCGGCGGTAAGAAAATCATCGACAGGTATTGATTTGATAGGCCATTATCATCATCAACATCAACAAAATCTTCACTCATGTTACATTATTGGACCGGAGCTATAACCAGGTACAAATTTACGAACTCTCTAGCCATAGCAGTGATGACGATGGGATGATATGATGGTGGTGGTGTGGAAGACAATTTTTTTCACATGTAACATGCAATCTAAACGGTTACTATTTCATGAGGTGATATCATTACCTCCATGCAACACAACAATAACTAGCCAGGCATTCTAGTCAAGTAGATACTAATCGACAGCTAGCACATGCATCATACCCTCCACCACTCTTATCACCAGGGTCATTATAACTTGCACCCAAAGCCATTTCAGAGGAGACGTGACGTTACATAATAATTCAGAAGAGAGCGTAATGCGTAATACTTACATAGTCGCGGTAGTTATTAACATGATATGTGCATCGCATCATGAACAATCCTGCATCATTTTATGCAGCTTTATTTATTAGGTATGCATGAACATCGTCCAAAATCAGAAAAAAGAACAAAAGGGAATGCAGCCAGAGAGAGGGAGAAAGAGAGAATGAACAAAACAATAAAACCCTTTTCATCATTATTTTGTTTTTGAAACAGAGTCGTTTATCACTAAACTGTTACATGCCACACATTATTAACAAAATAGGAGGAGCTCCAAGGTTTAGAATTGTAGATGATGTTCATAATTTTTCCCTCCTTTTCTCAATGAACCGTAATGAAACACATCTTCTTGTCTAATTACTCGTAAAAAATACAAAAGGATACGTAGACAATGCCGACAAGAACCGCCGTGCCGTCGTCGCCGCCGTCAACTAAACGCCTTGATTCTTTGATTATATAGTGTACAAAGCATCGTAAACCGCCAGCTTCATCATTATCATAGAATTCATTTATTTTACTTTTGAGAAAAATTAATATCGATTATTTAGTAAATCTATTATTCCACACAGACAGACACAGAAGACGAGGAGGAATCATTCACGCAACTTTTTATTATAAATTATTACAAGTTGTATTGACAAATGGCAATCACTATGACGTGACGAAGAAGATGTGGATTGTGATATTGTGAATGATGATGCTGATGACGATGATGATGACGAAGGCTATTTCCATTTTCCTTTGAATCGATCCCAGGCTGTATTGAAATAAAAAGGACGGTACATTATTTGTGTGCCAAGTGCCAACATCACTGCAAATAATGGATGTAAGCAATCCTATATGAATATAATATGTGCACTTGAAGATTTCTGTAAAACAATTAACCGTCATTACCCCATCAGACTTCACTACTAACGACTGCCATCATCATCATCATCATCAATGATACACTCAACTTAACTTGTGCAAAAATTGAATGGCGGTACGGGTAAGTAAACAACAAATCAATAAAAAAGCTCAATCAATACAACAACGTTATATTATATTTAGTTATTTGGAAAATATAAGCATGTTCTTGAACGGCAAACGCTCAAAGTCAGTTATTTTCCATCCTTGATGGGAGTAAAGTATCATCACACTATCATTATGACTGACTGCTTCTCATAAAAATATGAAGTGATAGACAGATGACGTACCTATAAGGCACCATTATTCGTTTAGCTACTTTAAATATCCTCTTGTACACCTGCGGAATATAACTCCTAGTTTGGCACATTCAAAAAATGTCATTCAGGAAAATAAAACACATAACTGCAGCATACCTTATCATCATCATCGACACTTTTGACTACTACCACAACCGGCGTCCAACTAACTAGTATTTATCTCCTATCGTAAAGCATAAATATATCGTATTTAAGTTTTAAAAGATCAATATCATCTCTAAATTGACAGAGAATCAGAAAGTATCATTTTTCCTTTGCTTTCCTTAAGTATATATGGCCACATCAGATATGAACAACAGATCTTTGCGCAACAAATGGATTCGCCATAATCAACTTTATGGTTGGTAGACAGTAGACACGTTCACCATGATGGACATTAACTTTATTTATAAATTTTACTTAGAAAATTGCTTACACAGTAATTATTATTACTATTACTCAACAATCATTTGTTGTTTTGTCAAGTATCCATTCCATAATCCTTTTATGGCGAGAAATATAAATTATTAGCGGTTAGCACTAAATACGTTACAGATACATGTTACAACTTTAAAAAAAACTATAATCTTTTCGACGCTTTGGTGGTGTACATACATGGGCTTCTACAGTTTTGTATAAGTATGCTCCAGCTTTAAAAAGTTGTTTAAAACCTAAAGTAAAAGTCCATTTTTTGCCATGAAGATCATTATTGTCGTTATCAACACCACGGTCAACGTGCTAGTGGTTTTATTTGCAACTAATTACAATTATTACCTGTCATATAAAGTAGCACCATAATGAACTAAACCACCACACCACAACATACACATGCCACCTGAAGAGTTTGCTTTTATGATTATCACATCAACTAAATGTTTTGTTAGGATTGGTTGTTGATGGTGCTTGTTGATTGCTGGCAATAATAAAATGAAAGGAAAAAGAGATCATTTCACCTATTCACACCTTTCAAACTTTTTAAAGACACAATCAAACGGCTCTACAACAGCCCCCACCACACCACCGCTCATAGGAACATAAATTTTAGGTATTTATTTCTATCTCGACGCTATTACCCTATCTAACTGATAATGCTTTTTTTATCCTCGTAAACTGTATACCGTCAACCGTATTGCAAGGCAAACGTCGTAAATTTTCCACTTGCACATTTCACTACGACACGGCATGGCCAATCCCTAGCAATAATATACGCTAAAATATTGATACTATTATGAAAAGTGGTGACGGTGGTAGCACATGACATTTTCTTGAAAAGCAAATCAAAGCGTCTATACGTACTTTTTAATGATGAAGGATATAAAAAAACGAACTAAAAAGATGTCCATCCACTATGCTGCTGCAGCAATAGCAGCTGCTGTGCACAGTTCTCCTCAGTCAGAGAAACAGCACACGCTCATTGCCATTTTAACTTATTTATTAAATAATGACAGGAGCAACATGCAAAGCTTTTGTGTTTGATCGGAGACGAATGACANCAGAGAAACAGCACACGCTCATTGCCATTTTAACTTATTTATTAAATAATGACAGGAGCAACATGCAAAGCTTTTGTGTTTGATCGGAGACGAATGACAGAGGGAGAGAGACAGAGAAATTACAATTGACCATTTAGGTATAGCTGTGTGTGTGTCGCCGTATATAAAAAAAAAGTTGATAGGAAATTTATTGGTTCTATTAATTGTGTTAGTCACATATCACGTCATAAAACCCGTTGCGAATTTTGATGAAAATCTCAAATATTATTTGTACATTGTCTTATTATGTGTGTACCGCTTTCTTACTACCTTTTTTTATGGCGACGACTCATTCTCAAGAAGAATGAAAGCATAAAACAAAAAGTGATCTCATAAACCAAACCACGCCAGTGCAGTCCGTCAACCACTTTGTTAAAATGGTCCACCATGTCCATCCAACTGTACATAAATAATAGGCTATTACTCATTAATTGCAAAAAAATGAATATGCAGTGGAGACTATAGTGTTCCATATACTACACCAAAGCTCAGAGAATAAAAAGTGAACTCGTGCCCTGTCAAATTATTGCTCTCTGCAGACTGACATCCCCAGTACAGGTACATGAATACTAATAAACAGCAAATTTATATATGCAGGGTTATGGGTTAACTAACGAAAGAAATAAAATCAATAATAATGTGGTTATGATGACGATGATGATACCTACGTACCTGTGAGAGTAGCCCGTCTACCATGTTGTACAAACAGCATGACATGATAAGCATCTTTGCTAACTTTGTTTTGTTGGAGGAGAGTGCACGTCGTCATTCGTCATGAAGTAGTGCGAATAAAGCATATATATACTTGTGTGTATATATTTTTCAAGTGATCATCAAAATGATAAACTATGCTCATTCCATATCGTCCATCACTGAATAATAAATTTATATGCTCTATCACTCTTAAAACTTCAACTACCTATCAGTGTTGTACGTTTTCTTGAAGGATGTGGATGATAAAAAGCAATTAGACTGCCTCGGGATGTCATTGTCCCAATTTCATTTCAAATTAGTGTAGTGCAAATATTTTGATTCATGATTGTCTGGGCCGTCGTCGTTTTTTCTAATTGACCAGATCAGCCTATGGCCTACCCATGCCAAACCAGAGAGCACACTATATGGTGTGTGTGGTGGTGTGGAGCAGTAATGCCCAACTATTATGAATGAACCCATAAGCGCATAAGCACAATAATAACAACAATAACAATATTTAGTAATGTATGCAATCATAATATATTGTATTGTATCATCAACATTTTCCATATTATTCTCGAGAGCAAACATTAAAAATCTAACCACACACACATATCAAATCGCATTATTTTTTTTCTGCTATTATTATTACACATTACTCTGGTTGCAAGTGGCATCATTGCAAAAATGATCCTCATCATAGTAGTAAGTAGCAGTAATAATAAAGTGGACCATTGCATTAATTCTTAATAATGATTATTACTAATGTCGAAATGGACATGGGACAGCTCAAGAATCGTCATTAGCAGGAAAATACAAGCTTGTTTAGCGTGTAACGTGCTTTATTTTCGTTCAAGTAACATTTTATTGTTTATACGCACACAAACATATTTGTAAGCTCATTTGTTAAAATTAATGTTCTCCATAGACCAATCCCCAGCCGGCAACAACCAGCGTGAAACTGAGAAGCAAGAGGAAACGAAATAAAAAAAAGTTTCGCCTTGCTCTTTTACTTGATCGATGCACACAAAATAATAATGTATGCAATGTTATAGTTTCATAACGTCAAATACTTAATCATCCAAATCCATTATGAAGATTAGTTACACGAAATCATAAATGAACCGTAAAGAAAACCATTGAATTCAAAAAGGTCATAAAGAAAAATGCTGCCAGCATGCTAAACAGAAATTCTCGGGAAGAATATCATTTTTGCAATAGACATGCCCGAAGAGATTGACTGCTCATCGTATTATTAATCGAGCCGGTAAAATTTCTACTCAAAGAGATATATTTTTATAGAGTGGAGCTTCTTTGGATTCATTCCGGTTTCCGAATAAGTGGAGCGTGTTGAGTAAAGTGACAGACGAATATATACCCACTAAGCTATAAGCGCCCGTCGTAATCCTTCTTGGTATGAAATTACCAGTATGGCAACATGATCCATCACGGTTATAGTTTTTACGAAGGCAGTTGAAGTAAAAGTTATTTTGACAAAATTGTAACTTGATCGCATTTCATACAAAAAAATAATAATAAATAAAACACCAAGATACGTTATACATGTATATTACATAACCGTCTCTCTACATTTATAGTTTTTACGAAGGCAGTTGAAGTAAAAGTTATTTTGACAAAATTGTAACTTGATCGCATTTCATACAAAAAAATAATAATAAATAAAACCCCAAGATACGTTATACATGTATATTACATAACCGTCTCTCTACATTTCTAAAGAACAACATCCATCATGAAAAGAAAACACAGGCAGTTCAATAGTATAAACGATGAGATGAGATTATCATTGAGAACCACAAAATGTATTAGCATACATTACACGATTATGTATGGATGGGTAACACCCATCAACAATGAAAATAAAAGGTTATGATTATTCTGCTGCTGTTGCTGGTGGTGGAGGTTGTGGTGTTGCTGCTGATCCACCATGATCATACTAGAAGATTATTTCATTTTCACTTCGACAAAGCGTTACAACAACAACAACTACTACTACTTCTCACTACTACTAGCGCAGTTCTTCTCTCAGTCCGACTCCCCCTCCCCCTCTTCTCACTCTTTCTTGACTTCTCTTGACAAGACTTGAGTGTAAAGAGTATTGCCTCTGTAAACAAACCAGAAATAGGCAGAGTAGTGCAGCGTACGAGTTAAGCGTAGAACGCATCACAACAGAGCGTAAAGTACACATGCCGCAGTCGTGGACGGATGGACGATGGACATGCAAATGAGCAACGGCCACCGTCGAACATATTGTCTTGATTTGACCACTAAGAGTCGTAAAAATGAGTGATGTCTTTCAATTTATATAAACAGCCGGTGGCAGTCCCCTCTCATCATCCCATCGAGATACTAAACCACACAAAGTTGTCATAATATCCCAGGCATAAATATCCTACACGCATATTCATTCAGAGGGGGTATAAAACAAAAAAAAATCATTTTGACTACCAACCAAGAACGAAACCATCCCATATAGAAAAAAAATTATAAACTCATTCATTCATAAACCATTTATACTTAATTTTAGCGAAACTTTAGCCTCCTTGTCTCTCCCTCTCCTTTCGCTCTCCCATTTTCGTACCGTTAATGCAATTAACAGACAGATTAAACGGTCATCATATAATAACGTTGTCTTTGAATCTTTTTTTATTTGCTTTACTGATTGCTGCTGCGGTGGATGTGTATATGGTTCTACAAAAAACATTTACCGCGCCGTTTTACATTATAAGTAGTGCCATATAGTCGACAACTCTCATCATTCTCAGGGCCAAATACATAAATAAACGGCGGAGCTGCATAGTAGTATTATGATGATATTATGACTGGCGCTTTGTGCACAAATGCCACATATAACACTTTTCAAGATTAAATTTTTTTTAATGTTTTTATCACCGCCACCATTAGTACCCAAAAGTCAACGCGCAGTGGCAATTTTTTTTATACTGTGTGTGTGTAGCAGGGGCAGTAACACAACAGTATTTTTTATTTGCATGCAGCAAATGCAACTCTTCCATCATCATCCAAGAAGCCAGACAGTTCTTCTCGATTGATTATTGTGCATTGTTAAGGATTATATAAATGTATCTACTGACTTGTTGGATGTAATACAAACATGTCGGCCTCTATTTACCCATCTCATCATCTCTCACGAAGACACAACGATGACGACGATGAGATTCACTCCTGAGATTATTCAAAACATGTTTCGCTGTCCTCTCTCATTAATCTCTAAAGTCAAGTCCATTTATTTGCTTGTAAAAGAAATATCCTTTTGCCATCATCATCATCGTCATCATTGCCACCACCACCAAGCACCGCCAGGCTTGTTAAATGGTCTCAACTCAAAACTCCTGGCATTGCACTGGTAACGAGTGACTTTACGGGTTTTTTAGAAAAAGACAGCACCATCATCGCCAACAGCAGCAAATACCTACCAGAGTAGGTATAGGTGATAGCCAGGTAATCATGATCAGTGATATGATGCGCGCAAATGCAAATATTTTTTATTGTTATATGCTTTACATCCAACCTGTCATAAGTCTGCACAAAAAGTGTACGGTATCAGTTGAAAAAAAAGCATCATAAAGCAACATCGGTTGTTGTTGTTGTGGACATATTATCACGGTGGCCACTGGTCACAAAAGGTTATTATTATGTCGTGTTTCGGCCGTTTTGTTATCTAACTAATGGGTACAGTGGACTGGCAGGAGTTGGCTACTTACATTTTTATAATGTGGTCAAGTTGTTGGGAATGCCGTGTTAATGTCCATCGTTTCTGTCTCCCTCTTACAAACTCCTTATATTGCCTCTTGAAAAAGTAAATAAAAATTGGTAGGTAAAAATGCTTCTCTCTATCTCTCTCTCTCTCAGTTGTTCCTACCGTTGTCTGATTGTTGATAGGATTGTGCTAACTTGTCTGCGCTGTTTTCAGTCTCAAGATATGAAGAGCTTGACAATGACGATCATCTTTGGTTTTTCGCATTTTTTTCTTCGATGTTGGATAAAAATGTTGTAATAATGGGGTATTACACAAGGGAGACATAAAACAATAAAAAAGACTACACAGACACAGTGTTTCTCCACTTTGTGGACCATTAAACGAGGCACCCCACCATTAATATTACGCTAAGTTTTTTCTTGCTTCAGCCCAACAATAGGAGCAACAAACAAGGATCAAGTGTCACAAAGAGAAACAGAAACAGGCACGACTTACTTTACTGTGCAGGCTGGCGTGAGAGACCGAGAGAAGAGACGGCGAAAAAAGATCAAACAGGCCAGGCCACACAGTTTTGTGCATCATCATCATCATCATCGTTTGTTATATAAAGTGCACTTTTTGTCTTGTACTTTTGTATTATAAATGTGTAAAAATGTGTAGTTTGTAACCCGAATTATATTGTTTGTGGGTACACTACAAAACTGCTGCTAAACAAATGATGACTCTAATTAGAGATTCCGTTCGCAAATTGAAGATTCCTCACGAGTAATGAGCATGTAATCACCTTAATGCATTTAAAATTCCTAAATGTCCAAAATAATTTCAAACAAGGCATGCTCATGTTGTCTTTGCAGAAGAATGCTATTGCGGTAGTATTACACTGCCACAGTGTCTGTCTCTGTGTGTGTACACAACAGCTACCACACTGACGTAAAACTACTGCGTTTTCTTTCGCAATGGTTATATGGTTAGTTAGAGAATGATGGCAACAATGGAACGTAGTTAGTTATATCACTACAAAAGTTTCTACAAAGTAAACCAGTTTTCTCTCCTTTTTGCTTTTGTTATATTATTATTATTATTTTAATGGCCACTCTGCTGCTCGAAAATATATACATTATTACAAGTAATGTGTTATTTTTTTGTATCGTGATCGAAAGGCAATTAATGCGAGATTTGTGACCCTTATAATGGCTCCATGGGTAATTGAGATTCTCCTCTTGATCCAAAAATGATCACAAAATAAGAGGAAGATGGGCATGCGAATGATGATGAATATTGTATTGTGTTATTATCTAAATTAGCGGAATGATGGTTTACAGAGAGAGGTCGGAGTATTTTGCGTTGTTCCTACACAAAGCGTGTGTTCCTTCTTGTTAATATTGTGAAGGAGAAAAGCATGGCAAATTGATAACCGGCTAAAGAGTGCCTACCAAACAACCTCCGTATGATGGGGTTTCTTTGCCATAAAAATTAAACTTAAAGCAATAATAGTCAATCTTATTTTTTGCATCATGTCGGTGTAAAAAAAACTAGAGCCAACAACGGCAACAATATGCGAGCGACCAATATATGGTAATTGGTACTGTTTGCTAATGATGATGTACCAAAAATCTTAACGAGAACCATACCAGTTTTCCCCTGAATTTTTAACGCGAACGAAAGTGTAATATTAGAAGCCTGAAAAGAGGAATACATATTGGGAAGAAATGAATAATGAGACAGTTTCGTTAGTCCGGTCAGTCGCTTCGTGTCTTGCTCAAGTGCTGCTCGTTGTAAAAAAAATTAATGTTGAGGACTAAACAGAAAATTGCAGTTTTGTTGTTGTTTGTGGTATGATGATACTGGTAGCACAACTCGTGAAACAAAAATAACTGTAATTACATTAAAGAAGTTACGTTTTTTTCCTAAATAAGATATGGTGGTAATGGTAGTACCGCACCGCGTACTTGACATAAAATTGATCGTTGGGATGTCTGTTGTATTTTGGAGGGCTGCTTCGCCTACGTACCTACAATAATCTCTACTCGCAATAATGCATTGAATCAAATAATTATTTTAACGAAAAAGTGCTCATGCTGTGATTATAATGGGGGAAAATTTTAATTTGACTTGACCTACGAGCATCATCATCACCAACACCATCCGTACAATGTTGTACAGAGTAGTAGCATTGTAGTATGTATTATGATTACCAAGAAACTTAAAAGATCCCCTCGATGACCACTATGACCAGGCGAGGTGTAGAATTAGGTACATTTAATTCCTACCAAGTACCAGTTACCTATTTATGTGCTCATACGCAATAGCAGTAACTCTACGCTGCCTAGAAAAACTGTTATATAACGTTGGTCATCATCATCCTCAAGATTACCACCGTTGTCCTTGCAGCGTCTACGTACTACATAAAAGTTATTATTATTATTATTTTCTATTGTTGGTAACGGTATACGTAGGGAGATGCCTGCTTGTCTGACAGAAAGTGCCTTGTTGACTGACACCATGAAAATTGTCGAATTTATTGAGCCATTGGCTACATTTGTACGTTGCATTGTCCTGTTGTTTGGCTGTTGTTGTTATTATTAACGAAAATTGTGTGTGGCGTGTCCTATTCTAGAGTAATTTCATTTTGAAAAAAAGGATCAAAGATTGAGAATGGAGATTGGGAAGAATGATATAATTGGGAGTGAGATTGGGTTTGAGGGTATAAAAATACACCCACACGTTGAGAAAGAACAGCAGTAAATAATACATTGAATTAAACTGATGCTGGTTGTGATTATGATTATGATTATTATTTTGTTGTTATTATTGCATCTGATTATTATGTGACCAGTACCAGTACCTGCCCCAAAGGAAAAAGTGGAATGGATTAAGGAGATCGACATGGTCGATTAGATATTTTAAAGTGGTGAAGTTGCTTACTGTTATTGGTTAAGAGATTCGACGTGCCGATTGAAGTTTTCAAGAAGTTGCAATTTTTCTTGTAAACTTCATCGTCATCATTATCATCATCATCTTCACGCAACCAAATCACTGGCTGTTAAAAAGGGGGAGAAGAAGACCAGCCAAAAATAGTCATACAAGTGCCAATTATATTGGCGATTGTTTTTTCAGCTCAATTATTGCCGCAATTATTTGTCTCTGTTGTGTCAAAATCCAGTTAATATAATCATGATGAAGTGATATGGACCTCCAAGAAAATCACACAAGTACAAAAAATCACTAACAATGAGCTCACGTACTTTTTGGGAGCATTGTTGTAACGCTTAACAAGACACTTGTGAGAGGAATACGATATTGTGGACGACAATGTATAAAAATTCCTGTAAAAAATATTTTGCTGCTTGCTTTCAAGATATAATGACATCTTGGTCGGTGGTACCGTGTGGTGGTAAGCTCACGTCATAGTCATCATCACAGAGTCATGATCATGTTCTTGTTTTTATTGCCACTTAGTGCATACTATATATACATACAACGTGTATACGTAAAATTTGCAACATGCCACCACGTAGATGACCAACAGTGACGGTATTTAATTACCTAGATATGCCGTATGCCGAACTTTTGGATTAGAGTTCCGAATTCAAGTTAATAAAGTCCTGCTATCTAACAAAGAAAACGGGAGGTAAATCCATCTAGTATTTTTGGAATTTTGCTACATTCTTGCACCTTGTGACGTAGAGTAGAGAGTTAGCTAGGTATCTAGTATGTATGTTTATTGTAGAATAAAAAAATTGCAATTAAAATCGATAAATCTTGTTTTCAATGTCAATGATCTATAATTAAGTAATTAAAAATGCTCAAGACGACGTGCAGCAGGAGCATAAAATGTTTATAGTTTATAGATACATAATCAATTTACCTATAGTTGTAAAAAGGCTCACTTTAAATTATAAATGCACAGCTCTACTACAAACTCCAAACACTTTTACAATTTATTTTAATTGTCCGGATTGGATATTCCTTTTCTTGCAGTAATCTTTAATGTCCTCTAAGTTATAATTTTTTTCTTCTGCTTCTGCTTTTATTCTGATTCTTTTTAAGTCTATTGTAAAAATGTAAGTTATTTTCACATCACACGCAACTTTTAGCATATCTAAACACACACAGAGCAATATTGACAATTTTTTGTACGAAGATAATAACTTTGACATTTGAACACTTGAATGATTTCGAGCGTAATATACAACTTGGGTTGATTGGTATTTTACACGCATTGGTCAATTTCTTACACATTATTACATTCAATTGGGAAAATGCATTTCCAAACGAAATTCAAACCACATTTTTCGAGTTCCTCCTCTTCACACTTGGGCTAACTTTCCCTACACTCCTCCAATTGCACACCTCTCCTGCCGAGCAAATGAGCGTTGAAAGGGAATAAAAATCAACAATTACTCAAAGTTTTCAATTTGCAACACCTTCCCCGCCTTCCCCCAATGAAAGAGACTTTGGGGGTTAAACGAAAAATACCATTTTTTTGTGTGGGCTGAACTACCTAAGTACCATATTAGTATTTTGTAGCACCAAAACTGTTAAAATACAATTAACAACCCACGCGGGGTAATTTTACGCAAATTGAGAACTTATTGTTTTCTGTCAGTTTCTATGATTGAAACGACTTGCAGAGATGCCATAAGGATCTTGTTTCCAAAATGTAAACTAAATGAAACTTACAGTACAAATAGCTTAACTAGAATACATTATTGCATTTATATTCGGTCAGTTTAAATCTATAAATTAGCGGATAATGTGACGCTACTTTACATTTTACAATACAAAATGTTATCAGTTATCAGATACAAAACAATGGCAAAACATACCTACTTAATCGAATTATCCTTTTACAATCATATACACACGGAGATAATATGAAAAATAGGTACATTACGTCTCAACTTATTTTACATGCCTTCATTTTCATTCCGTCAAGTTTTAACAACTTTTGCTCCTTCTCCAATCCTCCACACCCTCCACCTATTTTTGCCGAGGATAGAAAAAGCCACAGGATAAAAGTACTAAATCACCAAAATGCGCTCTCCTGTTTGTTTCTTTTTTACACACATCCATACATCAAAATTATTTTTAGCTTCGGGAGGCATATAAAAAGTACTTTTTATCTGCTTCAAAAACCTGCATTTTGCCCATAAACTGAATCGATTACATATTGCATTGCAGCGTGATGATGACGATGCAGCCGACACAGTGCACCTGTTTCTCGCTCGATTAATGCAATTATTTCAAACTGCACAATCATTTACTGTGCAGACTGCAGCAAAAGGAGGCTCATACAACAGCCCTATATTATTATTGACTACCTTTCCAACTTACGACAACGACTAACGAAGCGACAAAGCCAGCCTTGAAGCTTGGCTATATAGTGTGTTGTGCAGTTAGTGAAAATAAAATCGTAAATTTTACCACAGAAAATATAATATATTGAGCTGAAACGAAGATAGAGGATAGATAGATATACTCAACAATAAATTCTTTTAAAATCTTTAACTTTTGATTGTTGACGTTAATTTGGTAGCAAACCTAAACTAGCATTATTACAATAAGCGCAATAAAGCACAAGTACCACACATCTCTCTAAAGTCGACAATATACCAGAAAAAAAGTTTTATTTCTGGTACTACCAAAACAACAATCACAAGACAGACAAGACCACCATTATTGCTCTTTCCTCACTGCATCTTTTCTTATTATTACGATTGTTGTCACGCTGCCTGTCTGCAAGTCTGCGCACCATTGCATTGACAAGTACTCAAACTACCACATTTTACACACATTATCCACAACAACAACAACCCAGAAAAGTATTTTTTCTAATTATAAAACTCAGACAAAAGTACCAATACCACTTTGAGTAAAACCTTCAACATTCACCAACAAGATGCTATATTATCCTTCCCTTCGTTTCTTTTGAAGAAAATTATTTGCCGTGACTTTGGTCTTTGATGGACTACCTTGAAAACATTTTTAAATTACCACGAGAAAATTTATGTGTATCATTTATACCTTCCCATTGGCTGAAACAGCTTTGGCTAGGACGAGTATTACGAGTAACCAACCAAATTAATGAAAATACATACCAGACTTCGTAGCAATTTCAAGCGTGCACTATGTTTTTACGGATAAAATTTATTGACTAGAGCACACACATATACAAAGGCGTGTACGTTCGGCGTGTTCTACAGAGAAAGTTCGGTGAATGTAAAAATACCTACACGACTATTTTTTATTGCTATTTGTGTGTGAGAGAGAGGGTCGAACTAGGGAAAAATGAAACTATTATTTTTTTTTGCAAATTATTTCAAGCGTAACTTGTGATTTAAAAAAAGCCGCTTTATAATCATTAATGGTCTGGTTTGTCGGGTAGGAAGTGGTACATGGCACTGTTCTCTTGGGCAAGATGATTCAGCAGCAGTTGAATATTTAAAGGAAAAATTACGATTTTGCCTCCAAGATGAAGACATTATAGGTGTCGAAAACGAGAATATTACAAAGCAATATTTAGTAGGTAGAAAAAACAACTCGTAACTTACAACGAATAAAATGCAATAATGTAACGCATAGAACATGAAAAAAAGTGTGCTGCTCTGTAATAATTTATGGGGCTGGTGATGATTTCACTCCAAATTACCTTCTGTTGTTATACTGTGACATGCATAAATTCCAATAAAATTTGACATTATACAAAAGTCAGAGAGAATCAAGAAATTGATAATGATAATGGCTCTCAAAAAGAAGCTTCATTTTTTGTTGTTTTGCGACCAACCAGCACCACAAAAAAAAGGCTATTTATTCTCGACTACTACTCTACCGCTCTCCCTCTGATACAAAAGGAGCTTCTCAGGCGTCTTCTCCATTTTCACCCTTAAAGCAAAATCCAATGAAAAACGTCAAGATGCAATGTTGAAACTATGAAAAAAATATGATATTGAAACGTTTTGATTTTTTTTCTCAAAGTGCATTATGATGATGATTATTATTATTGCCCCACCGTCAACTGCCACCATTATCAATGTTTTACACACTTTGTTCATCCCCTTTGCGATAGAACACAGGCTAATATGTTTTTGAGAATGGGCTAAGAAAGCCGTCGAGCACATACCTAAATTTAATATGCCTTCATCATCATCATCAACCTCAGGTTCACTTTTTAAAAATGTACAAAGTATGCAGATCACGAACTAGGTATCATCCTTTCAATAAGATAACGTAACACATAACGTCATGTACACTCAAGATTATAAGTGGAAGATTCAATTCAAACGTGAAAACGTAGGGAAGACTTGACGAGCTTTTTTCTAGTCAAGTTAATTGTGTATTGACTTTGTTGGACTTGTCCTGTCTTTTTTCTTCTCCTCCGCCATCACCATCCATGGTTGATTTCACAAAAAACGCATAAAATATATTCTCTCAAATTGACAGTTGCAGCAGAAGTAATCAGGTAAGCAGTTGATGTGTTTGTGTGTGTACTAATCAAAATCAAATGGATATACAGGCTTTCTTTTGCCTTTTACGAACAAATCCACTGTTTGACTGTCAATATAACTATTGGACAAACTTGCAATAATAGGGGCCAATAGAGGTATAAAGTAGTAGTCAACAGGGTTGTAAGTTGTAATCGCTGGATGCGTCACAAATAAAATACGGTACAATGCAAACAAGTAACATGAGTATTCAATAAAAAGAACATGGTTGGGGATGATATACTTAAAAGTTATAGGCATTTGTTTTAAGTAATTATTATTCATTTTTTAGCCCTTCTAGTGAAGTTCATGTACTTGTCTTCTGACGATGCCCAAAAAGACATGTTACACAGGCATATGAGCTCGGGGTAAATGAAAACGAAAGAAACAATGTTGGTGATAAGAGAAAAGATGGCGATGCTGATAAATGGAAATAAATACTTGATATTTTTTGGTGACTTAGTGAGTTAGTTATTATTGATAAGAATGAAGAATGTCGATTTGAGCAATTTTTGCGATACATCTAAACTTTACATGTCTGAATAGAAATATATTGTCAAATCAAAGTACATACCAAAGACGCACTAAAAATCTGCATTATGTGAACTGCAAAATGTTGAACAAGTGAAAAAGAAAAATTAGTCAAAGGTTGTATACCAGTACGGTATAGCACACCCATTCCATTGCCAGACGAAAAAGACACTGAAAAGGGATAGGTGACTTTAGGTGAGTACAAGTTTACACGACTACGTCTGATGACGAGCACTCATTTCAGTAGGTATGTTATGTCCATTGTTCCGCAGACAACAGGCAGTACTGCACTGAACTCATCATCATTTTAGCATTCATCGACTCGACGAAAAATGAATTTATGATTGTTTTTTTCTAACCAATATGGCAGTAACGGGTCAGTAAAGGCCAATTATTCATAAAAAATAAGCACAATTTTTTTGAGAACATATCAACATGACTTTTAGGGAACACCGAATAAACTAACGAAGCCAGTGTGATTTGTAGAAGGGCACAACTATGTAGATTTTAATAGGTTAGGTGATAGAAGGCGAAATTAATTACTCCTACCTAGAGACAAAATTGTCCAATCGTGCGTTTTGAGTTCACGAAGATGCCCGGCATTCATTATTGACAACGGTTTTTACTTTGCATACATATTGTTTGGTTGTTTACAAATGTTTGTATGCAAAGTAAAAACCGTTGTCAATAATGAATGCCGGGCATCTTCGTGAACTCAAAACGCACGATTGGACAATTTTGTCTCTAGGTAGGAGTATGTATGAAGATCCTGCATATTATACGTATTATATTTAAATAAATAAATTAGGATGAACGTAATTGTTAATTTTGTGTAGACGATGACATGACTGGTGCAACGTGAGAATTTTTATTTTCTCTGTCACTTGAAATTTTTTAATGAGAGCGTACAAGGAACAAGGTGAGTATGTGCACCAGAAAGTTAACATGGACGATCAAGTGAGATTGATATATGGCAATGCTTCTGGTTGTCAAAGGGTTGACAGAAAGAAGAAGATATAGACTCATTTTTTGAAGAAGGTCCAACGTTTGATTTGTTGCGTTACACGCCGTAATTTTAATGAGTATCAGCATCGTCATCATCTCCGTCATGTAAGATGCTCATCCATCCGACGTGTAAAAATGAATGAGGAGAATGAGTAAAAATGAAAAGTAAACTTTTTAACGAGTCATCACCAATCAGCAACCTCATCAAAAGAGTTTGAGAGCAGAAAGTCGTTACTTCTTATCAAAAATGCAAAAAACACACACACATTAAGCTATGGGCTATATAACCTAGGCTTGGCTGATTACAAAGTAATGATAAATTACATAATAAATTATGACGGTGGTGGTGATGATGATGATGATGCTGGTAGTTTAACAAGTGATGGTAAAGTAAATGAAGCAGAGAGAAAGATAATATACAATTACGTGACCGACTGACAAATAAATACAAGCGCCAGCAGTCACCGCGATGCAACTTCTGTGTGTGTATCTGGAGGAAGGAGAGTTTCTCTACTGAAGAAAAAAATGAGTAGCCTACAAAGTGTGGTGTGGTAGTATATAATAATCACAAGGCTCTTGCTGATTTGATCTAAAGGTCCTCTAATCATTGCGTATTCAATGAAAACTAATTAATTCTAATAATTCAAATTTGTTCATTCATAAAAAACATGCGCAATGCTCGCATTAAATGTGTATCTTTTGTGACCAGGTTATTGCCGTATGCATTATTACCGATTTTATTGACATGCCTTAATGAAAGCTGCACGGCTACCCTACCATTTGCAAACATACGCACATTCACCTGTTTGGTTTTGTTTTTCTTTGATAAGAATCACATTATTACTGCTGACTTTTACACATATTTCTCTCTCTCTCTGCTGACTACCTATCCACCGACCGACTCTGTAAAAAAGTCACCGCTTAGTTTCTTCCGACAAAATGTGAATTCTCTTATTTGTTCTTTTGGGCATTACTAGTAGTACAGAAGTTATTACGATTATTGCTGCGGTGACTGTAATTTATTTAAGAGTTGCAGAGATTGATGTAATAATAATATTTATTTGTTATCGTTATTCGTTTGCGTTTCATTGTTGTTGTGCAGAGCTTCTTCCATCTGTGGCACAAAGGCACACATATTCTTATATAGTTTGTGGATGTGCACATACAAACTTCATATTACACAGGTGCAAAATGGCAGATTTGTATGCAAGCAAGAAGGAGTTATTAGTACGTAGGCACATTACTTTTATGATCATCATACAAAGTGATGGACGACGACAAGGCTGGCAAGCCATTCATAAACTCCATTGCTCTCATTAACTACTTTTCTCTCTTCCTCTCCCTCTTCTGTTGCTGCTCTCTGCTCATTTTTTTTCTTATCAACCTCAATTATAAAAGTTAATAAGGAGCTCATAACAAGGTCTTTAAAAAATCTACAAGACGAAGCATCAGCATCTTATTTACACACACCACACATACCGCTCCCTTTGCTACCACGTTATTGTCGAAAGGTATGTTACAACAACAAATGCAGAAAACAACAACAGAAACATGGGATATTATTGGATTGGAAGAAAAACTTGATTGGTTGCCTCTGCCACCGCACCGCCACCAATGTATCAGTGTGCCACCCCTCTAATTTTCTTAACACACGACATGACAAGGGAAAATTGTTAAGAGAAAAAAACGAGATGCCGGATGGATGGGTGTAATGATGATGATGGGAGATGGCTAACTTACCTCAGCAGATATCTCCTATTTTTATACAAATTTAAAAAATGATCTTGTTAGTTTGGATGACAACGTCGAGAACAGCGACAATGATAATGATGTATAGCTCACATTGGATTGGAGGAACGACGTGTTGTATTGCTAAATTGATAAAAAAGTAATCTTGTTTGTGTTCTTGTTTCTCTGTTGTTTTTCTTCTGTTGTTGTGCTACCTTCTCTCCCCGTTCTTATTCTTATATATTTTCCTTTTGAAAATATAGAATTCCATTTTTTTCTTAAAGAGGAAAGAACAGGAGTCTTCAAACCTGTATGAATACATGTGGACATTTAATGAACTGCTACTTGTTAGCCAGTATCTGTCCGACCGAGTCACTTGAACAATGATTTATTGATGTCTACATATATATCGATATTATGGCATGATTGTCAAATTTGTACTGCATGATGTCAGCATCTCCTATTCCGAAATGAAGATTCAAGAAAAATGTGATACGTTTTATGCAATATACATCATTCTTGTTTGTGTTTCTCAATTGTCACGTTTCAAATGACGGGCTGTAATAACAAGAAAACTAGCTTGGGATTACGGCACTTATGTATCCTGCTCGTAGGTAGCGAAGTTTTTAACCTTTTTTACATATTTCGAATTCGAATATTAGTACAACAACAACAATGATTATTATAAATAATAATAATTCGTACCCAGTTTTCCTCCAGCCGCGCAAGAAAATCCCAGTGGGACAAGTGGCAAGGATGTAATCTCGAATAATTATGAACACACCACACCGAAATGATTGTATTGTCTCAGTCATAGTGTTAGAGAATGTTAAAGCGGTGGTAATAAAAACATTACCTAACGTATTTACATTTACGTACACATTCATATGACAGCTTGAAGACAGGCAGAGATCCAAATCTCCATCTTCATTATTTACCTGCGGCACACATTATTAAGACTAAGACAATGGTTATACATTTATTGTTGGAACCAGGATAGATGCTTGCGAAATAAAAAAGGACACTGTCTTTAGTGTACACAACATAAATTGACGTTTTACGTTTGGTTAGGAAGGCTGCAAGATGGTGAGATTATAATGTAACGTGCAAAAAAGACGCATGACGACTACGACAAGCTTATTACAACGATATTGACCAACATTTGTGGGCATTTTGACACAACCGGCTAACAAACGACTAACGAATGGCCGATTATTGAGTTGCCAGTTTCATACCCTCTCATCATGGCTTTATTACCAGCAAAATCGTCATAAATTGCTCAGTAATTGCCATCTACGACGACTTAACTGCAGCCTATATAGCGTTGTTGTGCTCTCTCTCTCTCTCTCTCTAATTGTACAAAAGCGGCATGAAAAAACGTTTGTCAATTCTTCACGCTAACAAACAACTGCAACGGACTTGAAAGCACACATCGGCCTGTGTGTCGTTTAAAAGTCCATACTTTCAACGCATCGTACGTCAACGTCTTATCACGTGTTTTATTGCAATAATAAACCACGGCAAAAGGGTGGATTTAGAAACATGTAGAAAACTGCAAGGGTTTCCATTATTACGTGTGGTGATGATAACCTGGGCAAGGAAAGGGAAACGATGAACGTACACTTTTACTTTTAATGATTACTTGTTGCATATAGCCTTCGGTAAGTAGCGCATTTGATTGGATTCTGAAATAAGTAGCTGAAAGTTTCTTAAAGAATTGGCTGTCTTCTCTCTAGGCTATCTTCCAATACCATCTCCAAATCTCATTATCCTCCTCAATTACCCTTTTAATAGGTACGTGTGCTGTTAATTTCTCTTGCCTTGCTATCACAGCCACTTGCATCCCCCTCCCTTTTTCTATTTTACGAAACCCTTACGCCTTCTTGCTACTATATATCGATCAGTTCAACATTATCCACTGACCATTTTATTGAAAAAGCACAAACTGCCCCGTTCAATTAAGTAATTTCTAATTTATTTACTGTGCTCGTCATTGTAGCTGCGGCTGCCACTCCTCTGTGTTGTATAATGGCAAAATTTATTACAACTTTTTGGATTATTTATTTACTTTCCATCAATTCAAATACCTACTTAATAAACATAATG
>JAHZNB010002437.1:0-22056 GCA_027744295.1 Callyntrura guangdongensis | reverse complement strand
TCGGCAAGGTAATGTTGCTGTCGTTCGTGTGTACAGCAGAGAAAATGTTTTCTGTCATGTAAAAAAAATTCTTCTCGCTCTTCTTCTCTCTCTCTGGCAGGCATATCTACTTGTCAGTTTTTACTTTTTCTCTACCTTAATACCAAATGATGATGACGATGACGACCAAGAAATGGTCAAATCAAACTAAATGGTTGTACCTCACGTATCAACCATAAACTTCTCCACTGTGTACATAATATTTTGTTCAATACAACACGTCGTAATATGGCTCTACGACACATTGTAAGCCTTTCATTCCGGTTGCCAGTTTCTTAGTTGATTCGCTCTGTGTGTAGTAGACTGAGGGTTTTGATGCTTCTGATGAAATGATGGACACCTTTCTTGGTACTACTCTTCACCTTACCAAGATGAAGATGATTTAATGTAATATTCAAATTTTAGACAAGGGGGAATGATGATTCCTTATTAAAAACTGATAACTAATGCAAAACTTTGTTGTGGGTCCATGAGCCCAATTTAAGGAGAGGATTGGAGGAATAATGAAATTTTTATGGGTTGGGATTCCAGAGCGATGCAACTTGAATGTAAAGGTCATATGCAAAAAATGCTATTTGTCTTTTCTCTAGAGAGAGAGTGCAGCGAAGATTGAATGATAATGAGCTGGGTTTGCCCACTACAGCGAGAATGATGATGATGATGATGATTGCATATGCATTTTAGGTAGATATCCTTTAGTAAAGTGGTTTCACTATATGATAAAATGAATTATAGAAAAACGCATCATTGCTATTCCAAAAGGATCTACCGCTTGAAGGTCATTCCTGTACTTGTGTACTTACTACTCACGATTTTTTTTGTGCCTGGTGAAAGAAAAGAATTCATTCAGATTTTATTTCTCTTTGAAACTCGCAAATCTCATTTATTTCTCATGATTCACTGTAATGACCCTTGATCATCGTCAGAGAGCTCGAGCTTATAGAGGAGAGAGGATGTAGATGTTGCTTCTTTTTTAATATGCGGAATTCGGCACAAAAGAGGGAGGCAAAGGTATTTTTACGATTATGATTATTATTACAATAATATCCTCCTCTTTCCATTTTTTTTCGCGGTGTGGCCTTGTCCTTACGTATATACGAAAACATATACACTCTTGTTAAAAAAAAGTGGTTAATCAAGTACACTGAAAAGTGGTGAATCTCAGTGTTTCTTTTTTGTCTCCCTCTTTCTCTCTCTCTTCATACTTTGCCTAACTGAATATTTTACGCCAAAATACCTGGCAATTGTGACGGCGCGGCAACGACGACGACCATGGCGGCGACCATTATGAAGAGAATGATGCGCGGTGGTGTTATGTTGTTGATTATATTTTTCAATTTACGAGAATTTTAGCACTTTTGCACTTTGAGAATAATAAATTAATGGTACATGTGTAACTTGCAGGATAGTTTTTACCCTCCTCCTCCAACACTTATGCAATATGTATCTCTGAAAAATTAAATAAGACCAAGAATTCCTCTTGCCTTTGGAATAAAATCTTTGCCGCTTGCCGTATGGCGTTTTTTCTCTCAAAGTTGCACAATGGTTTGAAATTTTTATAATGATGACGACGCTGCGCTGACGACGACGACGACGATGATCATGATGACGCATAGATTACAGTAGAGAGACCTGTACTCATCCGGGGAAGGACGGCGATGTGCACAAGGGAATCTTGCACGAGTACGTGCACACCCCTCACCAAAATGTCTGTTTTGCTTGTCTTTTTTTGCTGAGAGGAGGAATCCTGTAAACATGTACACAAAATGTGTGTACAAATATGTCAATCTGTCAGTGTACAAGAAACATACAACACAGCAACAACTAACAAGTAAGAACAATGACAGCAGAGCGTGATGTGTACAGCAAAAAAATATTGGATTGCTTAATAATCTTAGGTTTGCTTCTCTTTGTCAGTTTTTCTCTCTCTCTTCTGAGCGGGTTTTTCTCTGAGTGTATGTAAATGTCAACTTGAATCATAACAAAGGTAGGGAAATGAAATAGGGGACTTTCCTGAGAAGTGCATAAACATACAAAAAAAATGGAACAAAACTGGCTTACTTACGGTTAGTACTGAGGAGAAAATGCGAGAAAAAAACGACAACTTCTGTTGTTGGTATCATCATATCATCTTTTTATGCAGGAGAAACAGTAACAGCATGGCATCTACAAGGCAGACCACCTGGATCACAATTACGGTACAACGAGTTCTAAGAATGTTGAAAACAGAGAGAGAGAAAAGGAGACGTACAAACAAAGAGATAGGATGAATCTAATATTTCATTCATATCTGATGAACGTATATAAAAAAAGCCCATCATGTTTCCTTGTCATTTCTTTGTTTGGGATAATTTCAACACTAATCAGTACACGTCTTTTTCAATAATATTTTCATATTTTTTTGCACCAAGAAATCCCATACCTCACAAGGAAGAGGTGAAAACAGAGAGAGAGAAAAGGAGACGTACAAACAAAGAGATAGGATGAATCTAATATTTCATTCATATCTGATGAAAGTATATCAAAAAAGCCCATCATGTTTCCTTGTCATTTCTTTGTTTGGGATCATTTCAACACTAATCAGTACACGTCTTTTTCAATAATATTTTCATATTTTTTTGCACCAAGAAATCCCATACCTCACAAGGAAGAGGGTAAGTTGTTACCCTAAAATCCATATACTCCATTTCCTACCATAACTGTATTGTCTAATCTTCTCGATGAAAAGATGACCACAAAATTGTAATCTGTTGGTTGGTGGAGAGGAAAAAAAGTAATTTACTTTATGAAGAGTCAATCAGTCAAGAAAGATGAAAAAGTTGGAAGGTAAAAATGATCTTTCGGATGGGCAGTTCAGTTGAGAGGTACCTAAATCGTCTTGTTGTGGTGTACACGTCTCCATTGCGAGGGGGTAGACTATTAGCACAATGCTCATACTCCTCACATAATCATAATCATCATCAGTCAACATGATTATCCCACCACCCTATCATCATCATCATCATCGTCAGGCTGGAAGCGTACAATACCAAGTTACCACCAAGTGTCTTGCCTAGTGCTGTTTTTGTCGAATTTCAGCAGAAAATAAGAGGAAAACCAGAATAGAGTAAACCACTTCACATGACCAGCTAAAACGAGAACCTAATTTCTTCCACTGCTTTCGTCCTCAAGCTAAAGGAATTTTTTCTCAACGCAGACCTTCAGACCATCACCAATCACCACCATCATGGTGTTGGGCTTCATTTTACAGTGATTTGACACTGGTCAGTTATAGTAATCAATCCGCAGGTGAACATTACCAATACGTCTTCAGACCATCACCAATCACCACCATCATGGTGTTGGGCTTCATTTTACAGTGATTTGACACTGGTCAGTTATAGTAATCAATCCGCAGGTGAACATTATCAATACGTCTCATGTCGGTGTTGTATCTGGGTGGTCGTTAGGGTCAACCCGAAAATAATTTTTGCAAAGTCAGCAGCAGCATGTATAATGGATGGTGTGACTAAATAACTAAACACAGCTGTCTTCAACTTTATAATACAACTTTGTCTGTGTTGGGCTATCACAACGGCATAAGTCATTGTCAAACTTTACTAGATTTACACTTTGATGTAGTGTGTGCGGGAAAATAATGATGACTGTGTAGGTATACTCACGCATGATTGTGTCCCATTTAAAAAATTACGTGTGTGCTCTTGTTGTCCCCATGAGGTTCACGTGCAATAATGTGTCAGGCGATATCATGACAACTTGCCTTTTTTTTGGTACTAGCAGGTGAGCGAAACAAAGAAATGAAGAAATGTCTACTGTCGCTCCTGCTGCAAAAGGGTTCTTTTTTTCTTTGTCTTGTTTACTTGGTATTGGTATCCCAGCGTTTTTAAGAGTTTATTTTCAGGTCTGCAGATGAAAAAGTGTAAGTTTTGAGCGTTCTGTGGTATAACACATTTATCTTGCGTGTGTTTGGGAATTCGAATCTAAGACAATAATAATATCAAGTTATCAAGCTCAGCAGCCCAGGTGTGAGTGAGTGGGACATAGAGTCTACCCAGCAAAGGGCTTCATTTTCAACACACTTAAACAATATCAAGTTAAAAAAGGGTAACATCATGCAATATTTTTCTCACTGATACTCTTTCGTGGTGAAACACGGTTTTCAAACCATTTTGTTCCCCCAAAAAAAGTAATGCGCGCAGGGTGAACGTCGCGAGAGAGTACGCATGTGGTATTTTAGGCAGCCAACCGGAAAAACATGACACGATTAAAATGTTTCATTGTGGTGTGTAGTATGAAGGAAAGTGTATTACTGCATAGTAATAAATAATGATATAAACTTGGTAGACTATTTTGAGGGCCAGTAAGAAAAAACGTAACAAGATCGTGAAGAAGTTGTAAAAAGAAACGAAACGTGGCATGCTTGCCACTGATATAGGGAATTGTCATGAAAGATGAGTTAAGCAAAGCGACGCAAGAAATAGTAAAAGAGGAACGAGACAACAAATCTAAAGAGCCATTTACGCTGCATAACGTTACATGTTACCCTGGAACAGAAAAGTGAAAATTTAATTAACAATCACGGAACAAGTTGAAAAAGGTGCAACAAAAGAGGGGCCTTGACTTTTGACGACGGCCAACCAGCCTAGTATCGCGATTGTATTCATCATGCGTAAAAAATACATTTAAATTGGAGGAGTAAATAGTACCCTGCCCTGGAATGCATACTCGGTTCGCTGAGTTTGGTCGCATGAAATGGAATTTGCGCAGAATCCCTGGCTTGGTTATTACCATTTATCATGATTACCATAAGCGTCACTTTTACTACGCAGTACCATCATCACTGCCAAGATATGTTGACTTTTTCTCTTTGAAAGGGGTCACGTAATGATTAATGACAGACAGGAGGAGTAATTTTCACTCCAACAAAAAAGAGAAAACGCTCTGTTATGATTTCAGTTATGTTTTGTCATCCCTTTTATATTTTGTTGCACAAGACGATACCATACAAAACAAAGAAAGTGGAGGAGTGGGAGTAGCTGAGTAACAACTGGTTTCTAAAAACTTGCGTGTCATCACTCGCTGTTGTAATCAGTGACGAGGTTGTGACTTTCTTTCACATGTTGTGTTTAATAGGCCATGAGACAGATGACTGAACAGAGAGAAAAAAATTATACTCGGAATAAAGTAGCCCTTGTTGTGGGCGAAGGATAACTCATTAGATGTTATATCCATCCTCAGAGTTGTTTCTTTTTTTTACGCAATTCCTTTACGTAATTATCGCCGTGCTTTGACGAGACAAGAAACGAAACCACTCATTAAGCAATAGCTTCTGACTTGGGAGACTGTGTGTAAGCAAAGCGCACTGACATCATCGTCATCCCTATCACCGTCCCATCAGCAGCAGAAAAATAGAAGAAATATTTTGGCGGTGGCTGGTGACTAAATAAAGAAAAACAAACAGAGAGGGAAAGAGAGGGAAACCTCAAAAAACTCTTAAGCAGAACATTTTAAATTTAACCCACTTATCAGCATAAATTCTAGCCTTGGCAGCAAAACTAGTAGTAGTAGTGCGCAGGGGTCGCGATAAAAATTTACGATGTCGAGTGTTGCAAGGGAGGAAACAAAGTTGAACAAAAAAAGTGGAGCACTTCGTGTACCCCTATAATAATAATAAGCATATGTATTGATGATTACATTGCGAGAAGGATGAGGATCAAGCCAGGGGATTTTGAGGTCTGTGGTGGGCCTTTACTGTGGAGGACACAACAATCAACGTGTCGTGGTAGTAGTGGTGGTGATACGATGGGAAAGTTGGTTGTTTCTCAGGGAATAGTAAATAGGTGTACACTTTAGTACACACAAAAAAAACAATCATCTCGAAATATATTCATAGATGATTGCATACAATGGTGAGCTAGTTGCATTTGGTATTCGATATCCGTGTGGAAAAATTTGATGTGACGCAATTCAACTATTTTTGACAGTCGGAGCACTAAAGAGAGAGAGAGAGAGAGCCCTTCACAATCGTCGTAACTTAACTTGAATTTATTATTCCCGCATGGGCGGATGATTGCACAACTGAAAAAAATGAATAGAGAGAGAGCCCTTCACAATCGTCGTAACTTAACTTGAATTTATTATTCCCGCATGGGCGGATGATTGCACAACTGAAAAAAAATGAAAGTTTTTATTGGTGTTGTGGATAAGCCAGTAGTACAAACACCGTTGCACCATAGCTCCACATAAACTTTCCCCCTTTTCCTCATACTTGTTGGGTAATAGCAGGAATAATTGTTCATAATGCTACGACTGATGATGATGATGATAATAATGAGGTTGAAGACAGGAGGAAAGGAGGGGGAAATATGATGTGGACTTGTCTTGTTTAATTTTTAAAATTCCTTTTCGTAATGAAATTGTATGCCATTGAAAATCGCCGGCTGCGATCTCTGATCTAACTTGTTGGTTGAAATGATGATGATGATGATGGGGAAACATATGCAAAGCTGAAGATATTAGTGTACAAAGTTGAAGGTGCGAAAGAAATTGGTGATCCAGAGGGAAGTCACTTAAAAGAAGTGGAGGGGCAGCGACCCTTTTTTTCCACACACACCACACCACCAGGCTTTGCTATGACCCCTCCTGTACAACTGCCAGGGAAAAAGTGAATGGAATGATTTCATGGAGGTTGTCTAGTGAAACAAGATGATTTGAGTAGTGCGGACTGCGGACAACTTGTTACATATACAGAAGGGAAGTCAACTTTTTTACGACGAGCTATTATGAAACATAACGCCACAATGTTTTGGTTTGATGGAATCTCTCTCTCTCTCTCTCTCTCTGTGTGTATGTATTTATATATTTTATGTGTGTTGGAATTTGACACTGCTTTGCCTGACCTGCTTAAAGGATCAGCGAGAGGGAAAGAGATATGCCCTCGTTTCTCTTTCGTCATAAGAACTTGTTGTGCTTTAACCAATGAACTCATAAGAGCAGTGACCCGGTAGCAAAAAAAGTCAAAACATTCTCAGGCCAACGATTTTTTTCATTTGCCTGTCATCTCGTCGTCATCATCTCACTTTTTCAAGAAGGAGATCTAAGGACAACTGGGGTCTCAAGAGATTTCCCTCTTGAGAAAAGCTCAATGAACAAGAAAATTTTTTCAGGAATGTGAGAAAAAAAAGTTTTATGAATTTTGTAAAAAGAGAGATTGAGCGAGACTCTCTGATGCAAGTTGACCCAAGTTGCAATTAAATATAATGAATTTAAAAAACTTTACAACATTTTCCTGTAATATAATTTTCTGCTACATGGCTTGAGTCCGTTCAGCCCGTTCCAGAGAGGAACACGTTAATGTTAACTTGTGTGTGTGTGTGCCGTGTAAGAAAAGCTGTCTATCATGAAACGCTGCCGTTATTATTATCGCCAAAGAAGGGAATAAAAATGCATGGATTATTTTTTTATGTTATCGTTATGTCACGGAATTTGTTGGCACTTTTGTGTAAAAAGTGAGTGCCAAAGGATATTAAAAATGAATGTGGCAGTAATGTGAGGTTGGTTAAGTTGGGTTATTCCAGAGAAAAAGTGTTATTGCGTGAGAAGGAATGTTTTTTTCGGCGGTGGTACTGGTGACTGGTGTGGTAGGGAAATATTAATGGACTATTATTCTATTCTACAATGCCATTTTTATACAGGAATTTTTGTCAAATGCCTGCACATAATACCACACATGCCTGCCTGCATGCTCATACATTCATGCCGCGCCACCACCGCCGCCGTGCTGAATGGTTGGACGGTTCCTGGGAACTCTTTTGTAATTTTTGCTTCTCGCATAGTCCAGGGGTAGACATAAAACAACAGAAGAAAAGGGGATACAATGTATAATATTATTATATTGAGTGTATTATAAAAAGCAAGTTGCCACTTACCACCTATACCGTGTGAATAATGGCTGCAGTTGTAAATTGTAAAATACACAATATCATGATCATCACCGTATAACAAGGTGCGTGTACGGCTATTACTATTGTAAATAAAACTTTTATACGAGATCCCCGAGACATGTGATCGTACTTTTTCTCCTTCTCTTCATCACATTTTGGAAAATAAATATCCAGGGACAGCCGGCCAGGGGTGGGCAAAGGGGGGATAATGGACCCCGGGGGTTAAGGGCCGTGTACCGGCAGATTTTCCTATCCTGCAATGTATTGGATTTTACAAAGGTTCCTATCCTGTAATATTGAAATGTTCCCTCTCGGGGGGAGATATTCCCCCACCCCTTCTCTGAAAATAAATTCCCTTGCATTCATGCATACCTACTGTATAGCGAAATGTATAAGTGTATTTACCTTCTAATAATGAAATGGGCAAAAAGGGTCGATTTTTTTGGCCTGGACAAAAAAGACTGAGAATATTTATTTTTCTTCTTCAACAAAGAGGTACGCGCTTCACACTACAATTGTTATTGTCCTAAGTTTTGGATGATGATGCGGCTTCTTGGTTTGTGTTACCTCTCTCTCGTCGTCTTCTATAAAAGATGGAGAGATTTTTTTCCGTCGTCGTCATTACAGTTGTCATTTGTCTCCTGTTCCCTATTTTACCTTTGATCACGAGAAAAAATGTCGCCAGCCAGGTAGGTACAGGAGGATACGGGAAAGTGTCACATTTTTGTATAGACACATGACGTTGAAAAAATGTGGCAATGGCAATATGTGTAAAAAGGTAGACTAGGAGGAAGAGAGAGAGAGAGAGACGAAATAAATAAATAAACTGTACAAAATATAATGGTCTTTGTACGTCTTCAGCTGATTTCGGTCGTTTGTAACTTGACTTGTCCAATAATAAAAGGAGTCACCTTCATCATCGTAAAATTAATGACGGGAGAGTGAATTGCTGGGAAATTGTGTATACACATCCAGAGTTGACAATTTCTGTTGTATAAATAGACACGCCGCTCTACACTGGGACACATCTGCACTTAAAACTTACAAGACAATTTATTATTATCAGTATGAATTTTCTTCGTGTATCTCGGTTTTATGGAGGAATGATGATGATGATGATGATGCATGTATGCATGCATGCGTCAAAGGAGTGTGTTTTTGTGTGGCTGACAAAAATATAAATGATTCATGAGAAAGCAAATAAATTTTGAAGCCGCGACTAGATGATCATGATGATGATGATGAGAACGACGACGAGAGTAGGTAGGTGACCATCGTCATAAAAATCGTCTGCAAGTCACTTTTATGCACACATTGAAATGCCATTACGCTGAAATGGTCATAATACCCAAATATATATTTTTTCCGATGAAGCAATCCTTGGTAATTGTGAGGATACCATAATAACCATTTTAAATCATTTTTTCGCTTTTCCTTTCTTCTTGTGCCGTTCTCACGATATTGAGTTGTAAAATTATGAGACCTCCTCAAGTTACACTTTGATGTTTTCGTTTCGTCATCATCATCATCATCATCAAGTACAGCGTTTCCAAACAGGATACGCTTATAAGCTTAACTGAATAAACTGCGCGCATAAAAAAATCAATTATTATTTTCATTTTAAATCAATCTTTCCATAAATTAGCAATTAACACCGACACTAGCGTCTTTCAAGTTAATTTTCTTTTTCAGATTGAATGAGCCACTTTTTCTGTTCATTATATTCGGGGTTGATTAATGTAATTACTACTAGTACTACCTGTACTACTGGTGCTCTCGTCCTTGTGTATTTTACTTTTTACGAGGTATGACTGTCAAGCGTCAAGTCAAAGTCATTAACACCAAATGTTTCATTTAAACAATGATTTTTTTTTTGTTATACTCGTCAGAGAGAGAGAGAGAGAGATGATGATGAATAGAAAAATAGTTTGAATGTGTCCAGTATTTTTTTTCACCTCCCCAGACAAAAAATGTGAGCAAGGTGCAATGGCATCATTGGCATCAGTCACCTTCCAAAAAAGCTCATCACACTTGCCGTCTGCCACTCTTGCGCACACATTTGCCATTTAGATTAGCAAATAAATCTTTTAAACGATTTCATTATTATTAGTATTCCCATTCTCTCTCTCTCTCTCTCTTGGTGCTAATCTTGCATAAAAATGATTTCTCTCGTTGGTCAGCTGCTGTTGTGGTTTCATTTCATTTATTATCTCCTCTCTCTCTACCTACCTACCTACCATAATGATGATGGTGCTCATCATCGGAATATCGCCATTGTTTTTGCAAATTAATGGACTGCTTTGTAATGTACACTAGTCGAGGAGCATCGCATGGCAGTTGTTTTGGTGTTACCAATTACTATCTCTCCGTATACTTGATTGCGGCTAAAAAAGAGTTTTAATATAATGACCAGTTCCTCTCTCCTTGGCTCCTGTGCAGTAGTCGTTGGTCGGTCGGTGGTGTGGTGATGGTGATGGTTGTGCGGGTTAACTGGTCTTCCAAGTTTTCCAAAATCTGTTCCATTATCTTCAATAAATCTGAATCACAGACAGAGTCTGACAGAAGGTGCTATGAATTCAAAGTATGCAATCATGTGCCACCAATAGCGACGGTCTGCAAAAAAAAATCTAAAAAGAAGTTACATACATCATTTCGATCCGAACATAATATCAATTTCTTAAATTACACCATGTGGACCACTTGTTGGGCTTGCCGTACTATTATTATATTGCTGGTGGGGTTTTGATGCACATTAGTGCACATACCATACCTACAGCTATGTCTGCACAAGACATTCTTATAAATAGGTGCCCTGTTTCTTACAAGCAATTATTGAGTATTAAAGATTCATTTTTAATTACTGTGAAAAGCATACGTTTTACATCTATTAAAGTTGTCATTCTTTTGATTGATTGTATTTTTCCTAATGACAGACTCATTCACACTCAGAAACCAACAACACATTTCCCAATTCTGTGGCAAATGTGCAAATACAACGTCAATATATATGTACGTGTGATAGAATTATGACAGCTCGTTTTATTATTTGGGTGTTTGTCTCCTTTTTTTTCCTGTCGCGCAAATCAAGTTGTTCGTCGTATCAGGCACGTTAAAAAAGTCCGTTTCATTGACAGCTACATACATTCACAAACTATTTATCCTAAAAAACCAGTGGTGTTTCTTTGTCGTCACTTGTCACCATTAAAAATCAGCTCATTTCATTCACTTGACTTACGTTGATGTATGTTTCAGTACGCGTATCGTATTACACTACGCCCTTCATCATCTTTAGCACCAGAAAGATAACACTTTATTTGCTTAAAAAAGTTGATCCAACTATCAACTATGCCAGCTAAAGAGAGATGAAGTCATTTTCTTATCAAATCTCAGCGCTCTAGAAAGAGAGCGAGAGAGAGAGAGAGCAGTTAGTGGTATTATTCTTGTCTGTCGCAACCCTTATCATCATCCTCTCTCGAACATGTTGCGGGGCTCGTCACTACCCATAAATCTCAGAAATGTCAAGAAATTTTTAATCTCAATCTCTTTTTAATCCCTTTCTGCAACCAAAAGAGTGGAGAGACTACTCAAAAAAATCTGCGTACCTACCTGCCAAGCATATTTACAATTGCTCTCTGGTTTTATTGTCTTCGCAGAGAAAAAGGACAGAGATACAGCTAGATATTGAGAGAGAATACATTTTACAACATGTAATCACTTTTTGCTATGATGCTGGCTCTCTCTCATCATCAGCAAGCAGACCACCGATCTTGTTGTAGGGAATGAAGAATGGCACTTTTTTGGGGGAAAAATAATCTTGCATTTTTGCAAAAGACCCAAGCAGTTTATGATGATGATGATGTGAGAGACATGAATGGGATCGGGGGTGCAGGCAACGTTTCTTAATTAAAGCAGCAGTACAGAAGGCTGCTACTGCTTCTCTGTGTGGTTCTNTTTTTCTTTCTTTCGGCTATATACATACTTACGATTAGAGAGTTAAATTTATGCTGTAAAGCATATAATATAAAGCTGTCTGTTTTCTTTTGTTCAATTTTTGTAGACTGCTTTGTCTATATGTCTATATACACATGGGCTATCTTTCATTTTGATTATTTATTCACAGTTTAGCCTAATAGGCACCTCACATATCACGTCCCGTGTATATAACCCTGAAATTACTTGAGTCATGTTCATCTTTCCTCTCCGATTCCACTTTGCTTTTATCTGTTCATCGTCATCATCATCGTCGTCTTTTGTAATAGCGACCCTTTCTCTTCTCCTTTTTTTTCGCCACACATTCCTACCTCATTTAAATTCATGCTTACTCTCATTTTCTTTTCTTTCGCAGAGTGAGGGGGAGGGGAAGAGAGAAAGATTGGCAGTGTTGTGGAAATGGGAATAATTAAGATGCGACTTGCTTAATTAGAGAGGTTGGTGGCTGGCACCAGCGCTGCTGCTGCTGCTCTTTCAAAAATGTACGTGTATTTCCTTTTGTATAAATACCTATTTATTTTTTCAGTTCCCTTTTTATTTAATTCATGAGGGTGAACTTGATCTCTTGTAATAATTATTACTGTGATTGTGCTGATGATGTCGACAATGCAATCCTGAAAGGACGACAACAACGATGATGATTACGATAAAAGGCTGCTCGTAAATAAGGGGCTTGTGCATAAATGTCCGCATATCTGCAATCTGTGCTACTATTGCCGCTGTCCAGCAGCAGAGTAGTTTGTATATAAATTTTTAAAAAATGTTCAAGTTCATTCATATTATGCATATTCATTAGTTTTTTCAAGATGCTGCTGACCGTGTGTCCATGTCCACATGTCCAGTGCGAGCTCCACCCGCTCCTCCTCCTCCTCTGCTACTTGCTGTGCGACCTGATATTATTATTAGGTGAATGATTAAAAAGAACAAGCTGTTTATTTAGCAGTTAGTAAGCCCAAACAATGTTTCCCGAAGAAAATTTGCATGAGTGATGATGACGATGATGATGAAAATGTTGCTGATTTAATGAGCCTCATTTTTCTTCCTGGTTTGCCGTTCCACGTGAAGTACAATTTACTCTGCTGGTGAAAAGGAGCTTTTCCACTTTTCTGTGGCTACACATCATTTTACTCTATTATTTGACCAGGATGATAAAATGAGATAATGATGAATACGATCTGCACACAGATCAGAGGGCATTTCGCGGCGTGCGTTTTATCATATTTTTTTTGTATTATTATGAAAAATACATTGCCTCCAACTATGAAATGAGAAGGAGGATGAAAAGTCAAAACCGCTTCCAAGCGGATGATGATTAGCGTTCTACGCTTCTTCTTGTGCGCTTTGCGCAAAATTACATTTAGCTTCGTGAAGGAATGCAGTGTGTGTTTGTTGATCAAATAATACCAACTGTGTACAGCTACCTGTTCACCTTTAACCTGTGGAGTGGGTGAGTTGCTGCTGAGAGCTGAGGAGAGCGTGTTTGATAGATCGGAAGGAAAGAGGATTTGATGGGCTGTTATAAAATGTTCTGCTGCGTGTAAATACCTTTAACCTGTGGAGTGGGTGAGTTGCTGCTGAGAGCTGAGGAGAGCGTGTTTGATAGATCGGAAGGAAAGAGGATTTGATGGGCTGTTATAAAATGTCCTGCTGCGTGTAAATTAAAATATGTGACTGTGCTCCCGTCTTATTTTTCCTCAAGCTCTCCATACATCTTTCAAAGATGATCTCTACATAAAAAAACTGATGGGGATAATATGGAGCACGTACAAAAAAACCAGCTACCATCATCATTCGTGTGCACCAGTAAAACAAATAGGGTTACAAAGTCGTCACGAAGAAAATTACGACAATCATCGTAAATGGCGAGCAGCAGCCCAGTATAAAGGGAAAATCTTGCTCTGGTGTTATGTCTTGTTAGCAAAGACTCATGCTGTTTGGCTAAATTAAATACAGCAAGTAGTCAGTAGTGAGCACTGTATCAAGTCACATGGCAAGAACGCAGTAAGATGGATTGTGTTTGATTTATTTTCAACTTTTTATTCCTTGCTGATTGCAACACAAAGGAAACATGATTACCTACTAATTAAATACGAGCAATAATATATTCTACGTAATAAACGTAATAACAGATTGTAAAGATAAATAAGAAGGAGAAGAAGAATTTCTCTTTACTCAATTCGCCTCCACTTATACGACCTGGTCATGTAAGGGTAATTAACTCTTTCCGGGCACTAAAGGATAATATACACCTTCCTAAAATAATGGGCACGTCATGGCCCCCTTTGAAAACGCCATTTGCTAAAAAAATCACAGATGTGTCGTGTCGTCTTCAATTTTTTGTGCCCGAAAAAAAAAATGATTTACACAGAGAAATTGAAATAGTGACCATAAACCAAACTGCGTCTGTGTCAGCGAAGGAGGCGCCTTTGCTTGAAAAAAAATGAAGTCAAGCTGCGCGTTGTATTCTGAACTGCTGTTAATTTGGAACAGCTTTGTAGGTTTCGTTACGGGTGCCAGAATTACAACACTATTTCTCCATAGTAGGTATAGTTATAATGATGTACCTTTGTACCATATAATATGAAAGATGTGGCTAGAGCGTGCCCTTTGTCGTTATAAAACGACAACGGATCGACAGGTGTGTAATACGTGCGATTTTTTCTCCTTCGTCATTTTTTTTCTTTTGTCGAACCAGCAAATCAGCCTTTTCGCTTAAACATCTCTCCCGTCTTCATTTTTTTCTCCACCTCCTTCAACTCTTGTCTTGAAGCACCATTTGGTCAATAAAGTCAGTTGAAGAAAAAGCTGAGGGGGAAGATGATGATGATGAAAAAGACGAAGAAAGAAGAGCTATTAAAAGGAAGAAAAAATTATACTCTAGATAACTTGCTGCTGCTCTGCGCTGTTACGGTATGGTAGTATTGAACTGTATACACACAAGTCCGTCTCTGGCTGGTGGACACCGACAGACAAGACGTGTAAGACAATCTAGTAATTCCCAAACTGCTTTTACTCCATGATTTCCTATTGTGACGGAGGAGCAGTTGTTTCACAGGAGGAGAGTAATATGGAAGCACAGTAATAATAGTAAAATACTACTTAACTTTACAGATATAGCCACAGGTAAAAAAATATACAAGAAGCAACATGCTATCTAGTCCACCATTCAGAGTGATAGTGGTGAGCATTTATTTTTTTAGAAGATCATGACCACTTTGACTTTTGACTCTGACCATGATGATGGTCCGTCCACCCGGCGTTGTTTTGCCGTCTACACACACACACACAAACAGAAGGACTACCTAGTAATGACCATGCAACTGCGCCACCAAAGAAAAGAAAAACTTATAAAGAGAGCAGCTGTTGTTTGTGTTTTTCCTGGTTGATTTTTCCTCTTCTTCTCCTTCGCTAGATTGTTAAATTGTAATTATTAAAAAAGCCAGCAAGGTCTTCTTCACCAGATGACGACCAAGACGTCGTCGTCAACAACGTTGCATGCTATTCGCATCGAAGCTGTGCTGCTGTTGCTCTTGTCTGCTCTTCTTTCTTTCTTGCCTGCTCCTCCTTCGGAGTCCGAGCTGTAACTTTCTTTTTTATATTGCATCGCCATCATCATCATCATCACGGGAGTTTGGGGTTGTCTGCTGAACTTGCGGCGAAATTACGGAGAGTTCATTCATGGCACGAGCACAAGTTAAAATCATGTTTGATTTTGGATACATAATAAATGTAACCTACCCACACACGTATAAGTAAACTGCTTACCTGACCATACAAAAAAATTCTCTCTCTCGCTCTCTCTAACTTTGAAAGAGCAGCCTGCAGCATCTTTTATCTGTGATGATGATATACTTTTTTTTCATCAACCTGCCCATTAGTACAGATATCGAGATATCAAATCTTGTATTGAAGATGCTCGCAAAATCTTTGGCTGCTTGATTGGTTACAGATCAAGAGTCCGAACCCGATGAGGAGGATGATGATGATATAAGAGATGTGGATGATGTGTGTATAGGAATTTGGAGAGGAGATTAGATATCAAAATTGTAGCACACAATCCGGGCATTCTCAACTTTTCATCATTATCCTCATCTAAATCATCTCCAAGCTGTTGCGCGCTGTTGATACACTGCTTTGCTTTGCCTGCTTTGGTGTAATTTTTCCAGATACATCCGCATTTTGTGGACCAGTTTTGTCATCATCAAAAGTAGTTTATTGTTGTGCACAAAAGGTGTAGAGATGGACACGGACAGGGCACGTTCAGCTACTGCTATAAACAAAAGCACCTTTTATTTATCTGATTTTTTGAATAATCGCTCCCACTGACCATCATACTTGGAGATATTTTTTATGCGTAAAGTTGCTCATTTTAGACTGTTGTAAAATTGCCAGTAATTTGGTTGTTTTGCAATTTGGATTTTTTATGGAGTATTGACGATTTTGATATCGTAAATAATAATTTTCGGGCAGCTTTCCTTTGAACACTTTGCATCAGGTACTCACTCACCTACCTGTAAATATTTTGTAATTTTTTGTGCCTTTAAGTAACTGAGTGCTTTCACTGGTTTTTTGTAATTAAACATCTGCTGAAATTTTAGTTGATGTTTCCTATTTGACCTTTCCTATTTTTTCGCCATTTTTTTTTATAAAAAAATCTCCAGCGAGTTAGACAGGTTCACAATATTTGTCTAGATTCTTTATGTCGTCACGCAGTGATTTTTTTTTTCTTTTTCTTATCTCGTGTGCCACTGCTGTTGTTGGTCAGACTCCAAGTACGCCTTCTTAATGATCCGGGGATCAGTTTTCCAATCTGGTCACTTGCTGTAATCGTCAATTGTTTCAATTTTTTGTACAAAAGTCAGAGTAGCAGACACAGTCAGAGAGATAATCTCTAACATTGTGTTACACAGAGATGAACTTAAAAACAGGTAGTAAATACCAGTTGTGTTGAAACAAAGTACACACAGAGATAACTAATTCTACTTTTACTGGTGGCCTGGTGCAGCACACAGTCATAAAATCGATTCATCTATATGCAGCATGTGGACCGCGGACCACCATTTTTTCAAAATAAAAAAAAACTGCAAAAAAGTCTCTAAAAAATTTGCACACTAAAAAAATCGGTTGATGAATAACCGTGTAGGGCCGAGCTGCTTTCATCCATCTTTCTATCCATCTGTTAACCTGGGGCTTTTTTTCTGATGGCAATAGCAATTGGCACATGCAGCACACATTCCAGATGAAGGAATGACGAAAGAAAAAATTGATTAGGATGATGATGAACTGGATTTTGGTTAAAAATGCAACTCCAGAGAGGAGTTTATAGAAGTGAGCCGTTTGGGATTTTGAAGCCAGCATGCCCGCAAATATTATACCAGTGGGCAACAGTTGTTGTCTCTATTTTTTTATTGTCTGCTACCAACTTGGATTTCGCTGGAGAGTTAATAAACTTTGATTTAATACGGCAAAATAATTTGCAACAATAGCAGCAGCAGCAGCAGGGCTCTTTCTCTTTCACCCACTGTCAATCTGTATAATTATTCCAGAAAAAATTAAAACTTGCAAAATTTTTTCTTGATTGTTGCAATTTTTCATTCTCTCTCCTTCTTTTTTATTTACTCGTCTTGAATATTTATTTGTATATTTGAGTAAACTTGTCTACAAAAATCTGCCATATCGCAGATCATAAATAAAAAAGTGCCATTGGGTTCACCAATAAAAAAACCGGGCCGAGTTCAGCTTCTCTTCTACTCTTACTACTGCTCTTGAGCTAAAGAAAAAGTTGATGAGGAGTCGACCATAAAATGTAATGCATACAAAATGTACCTGTGACTTTTACTGCCATTTTTATATGATGCCGTGTTTGTCCGTGTTTGTGTATTGCAAAAATGCTTTGCATATGTTTTACTTTTAAAATTTGTTCAAATCTGTGATGTAACAAGTTGTTCAAGTTGGTTGGTGATGGTATGATATGGTATTCCTGGTAGAAAAATGATTTCGCGTGAACTTATTTATCAAAATAATAAAACGACATAACACTGAATCACATTATAGGGACAACACACCTTTCAGAGGGCAGCCCCCGTTTCCATAAACGCAATTGAAGCAGTTGCTACCAAAATTGTTGTACCACTTAAAACCAAATGATGAAATGGATTACCTTCTTATCATAATATTATGTAAAATTGGTGTAGACTTACTTCTAGGTGTCATCATCCCTTCTCAGCTGTGTAGAGACTACAACCACACCAGGGAGAAAACAGCAGGAGGAAAGATTACTGGAAATTATAATGAGTATAAACTTATGCTATTAATTTCAAAAAGGGAGACTAGTTTTTGAAAAAAAAGTCGCATAAATTTTAAGGTAAAAATTCGAACGAGAAAAAACGCAGTTTTTTTGCAAAGGTCCCTGTTGCTTTCTTTTCTTTAGGCATACAAATCTTTTTTAGGTAGCCCAACTGCCACTGCTGCTGCTGCTGCTCCCTGTCTGTTGCACAGATTTTCTTGTCTATGCGAAAAACGGCACGACATGTGTGTACTTTCGGTTTGATTTGTGAGGAAGACATGCAAATGCATAAATAAAAAGGGTTTTGATAGAAAAAAAAGTGTATCATCTTTATTGTTCGTGCTGTTCAAAAAGAAGGTAGTCATGTGGCCTTCACAAGAACCATAATAAAAAGTTCAATGATGTCGATAATGACGATGATGAAAAAATGAATACGAAACTGGATGCATTGTTTCGCTTTTTTCTTTCTGCTCCTCTTTGTACATTTTTTTATTATTACTTGTCCGTTTAGCCTGTTAGGCACACCAAGTTGTGCAACGCACATGTCGTGTTTCTTGTCGACGCAGCGACAATGACGATCATGATGATGCTAAAATTAAGCAAACTTGATTTTGATTACACTTTGACTGGCTCTGCAAAAGAGAGAGAGAGAAAAAAAAATGGAGAATGATAGTGTCGGATGGGGAACAAGACAAAAAGGTTGATGGATGAATCAGGTCATTAAGTATTTTTTTTCAAGTTGCGAAAACCGATTACATCAGGGGCACATTGCAAAAAGGTAGTTTTTTTGCAAGGGAGTCTTTCTTAGGCTCTTTTTGTCTAGAGTCATTTTGTTGACGACTTATTTTGTCGAATGATGAACTTTTCCTTAGATGATTTTTCAAGGTTAGAAAAAAATCAGTATCGTCATCGTGTGTACAATGTTGTGTCTATTAACGCACCCCTCTCGTGTGTTTCTCTGTCTCTCTCTAAATAAAAGTAAGAAAGGTGGGTGCACTTAAGTGGAAAATTTGATTGTTGCAATTTTTTTCTAATTAATTTTGGACGATAAAAATATTTCACAAAGTTACAGGCAATAAAAGCGTTGTAATCTTATTGAGGATTGATACGAGCATCTTGTTAGTTGAAGCGGGATTTACAAACAGGGTGTATAAAAATTAAAAGAAGCAGAGAAAAAAATTACTAATATCTTTTTAACAGCCAGCAGGTCGCTACCAACCACCTGATGCTGTACTTCTTCGACTGTGCCCGGGTGATGGTGGTGTGGCAAGTTTTTTCCGAAGAGGCGCATAATTATAATACGTCTATAATTCCGGCACTCCGCACGTAGGTAACACGTATTTTTTTGCAGTTTGTTGTGTAGACATGATGATACTGTCATTTTGAAAGAGTTGAAGAAGCACGATTTCATATGGGATTCTTGATTCTTTAAGGAATGTCATCGCAATCTGGGCACTTTTCTTGTTCTCCTCAAAACAGTCGTTGCTACTACAAGGGAGATTTTTTAATGCGCGATTTATATATGTAATACAACAACTGCTGAGGGACTAGTCGTTTTACCGGAACACCTGTTTCTCTAAAGATTACTTTTGTTATTGATGACGTGACGTGACGTGACCCATGATAATGGGACAGCGGATGATATTTTTTATCAGCTTTGCGAAAAAACGACACGACGACCAGATTTGAAGGGGGAAATATTTTACAAAATAAAGTTATATAATATGTTGTTGGTAACTGGTCTGATAGTAAAGATTCCAACAAAAAAAATTCCTGCATGTTTACACAAATAGCCAGTGTATTACCATTACGTGATGCGTCTTGTCAGCCTAAAATAATTTTAGTTTGGTGATCAAAAAAAATAATGCTAAATATTTTTAGTAATTGGTAATTAAATTAGTTAATTAATATTTAACAAACTAAAGTATTCCAGCATTGACCAGATTTGAAGGGGGAAATATTTTACAAAATAAAGTTATATAATATGTTGTTGGTAACTGGTCTGATAGTAAAGATTCCAACAAAAAAATTCCTGCATGTTTACACAAATAATCAGTGTACCTATATTACCATTACGTGATGCGTCTTGTCAGCCTAAAATAATTTTAGTTTGGTGATCACAAACTAAAGTATTCCAGCAAAATATTTTTTCCGCTATAAGCCTATGCCTCCACGTTTACATGAATATACAGTGTAACCATTACGTGATGTGTCTTGTCAGTATAAAAAAATATTCCAACCCTGTATGTGTGGCACTTTGATTGCAATTTTAACTAGTTTCAAATACGAAAATGCAAACAAGTAATAAGTTAATAAGTAGTCCACAAGTCAAACAGAAGGCAGTAATGTGATAACTTGGGGTAAAAAAAGCACCCACAAGTGTATTTAAAATCTACGACCAAAGCAAAGCCAAAAAAAGTTATTTGTTCAAAATGATGTAAAAACAAGATTAAGAGAAAGTGAACAACATGTAAATTACTTGTTAAATCCAAAACTGTCAGCAGCAGCAGTAGGAAGGTCATTTTTTACAGAACACATTACCTTTTTATAGTTGTATTCGTATAGCATGGTACAGTAGTCCACACACACCAGTGCACTAGTGTCACGTATCATGAACAGATTTTCCTTCTGACATGCATTTAATGCGGCATAAAACAGCAGGAGTTTTTGTACACATTGCAATATTAAAATGGCTATGATGGTGGTCCAAAATGTCATGTTATCTCTTTTATCCTGAGGAAATCGTAAAAAATTTGTACACTTTTGTGTACCTTATAGGTACATAGTAAAGTACACCATTAAAAAAGTTTTATAATTTGTAAACACACACTGTGCATTCCTTTAATATTTTCCAAGGATTTCGTGTGTTGTTATTTTATCGTGTAACATTTTTTTAATGGATTAAAAGCGAAGAATCCAGATAATTTACAAAATTTTGCTGAAGCAGCAGCGCAATGCCAAAAGAAAAGTGAAGATAATAATATTATGGAAAATGGAATGCAGGAAGCCAAGTTTCATTCATGATTTTCATTCGTTGTTGCATTACAAGTTTTTGTTTGTTTTGATGCCAGAGAGGCAGACAGAGAGGTAGAGAGAGAAGGAAAGACGATCAAGTATTTTATAAACACATGTCCACATGCACTCTCTACTCGGGTGTCAGCATCCCCGTCTTCTTTACGAATAATGCCTACTTTTATTACCTCTGGGTGAAATAGTGAAATTCCTCTTGTGATTTTGATCAGGACACAAGGATGATGATGATGATAGTGGACTTTTAATGGGGAATTTCAGGATGATTGCTATCTTTTGTTTGGTAGAAAATGTCTTCCTTTGTGGTAACTTGCGCTGTGGAGTGTGTACACCTCTCAACTCTCAACAAACATAAATAATGGTAATGTCCTCTCAATCAATACAATAACTTCCCTATCAACATCATTACTTGCAGCATCTTATCACCGTACAAAATTTAAAGGTTTGAAATCGTAATGCCTTTTATCATATAGATACCAATACGTGATATATAACTTTTGGGTCAATCGGCAGAAAATTGTGCCAATGTAACGGTGCTGAAGGTGCTGTTGACTTTACCGTCTACTAAAGTTTGAAGTTTAAAGTAGAGCCAGTAGTGATTTGATCGTTTGGTGTCTTTATATTTATACGGTGGTAATATTGCACCATATCCGCACACCTGCTGTACCAATACTCATCTGATTACGTCCGATAACGCAAATACATGTACCTTTGGTGGGCCCTGGGGCTAAGGTTACACTCCAATTACAACGTAATCATAAAAAATTT
>JAHZNB010002436.1:0-14831 GCA_027744295.1 Callyntrura guangdongensis | reverse complement strand
CCTCTCCTATGCCATTAGATGAATTGGTTGGGTGGGTACAACATTTCAATGCAAATATCAGTCCAAATTAGAATTTTCTTGCTTGAGCAAAAGACAAACACTTCATTCCCTTGATTGTGTGCGCAGAATAAAAATCCAATCAGTTCAGATATGAAAAAAAACGTATGCCTAGATGAAACAGAATGAGTTTAAAAAAACTTTATTGAACAGAGATAAAATTCATTAATTTATCCGTATAACCTGCATAAAACAGGGAGATCGAGATCATACACAACTTGAAAGGGTTTAAATATATGTATTTTATATTAAGAAAAGTGAAGCCAAGTATGAAAATCTGCAATAACCAAAATACCTACAAACCCTTGAAAAAATACAGTTCTCGGCAATCTTGTGAGTTGTCTGCAATAATACAAGTTCAAATTATATATAATCTACTTAGATGGGAATTACTTTCCCCTCTTTGCAGTTCCCCAGCTTTATTCTAACAAGACAATAACGATATAAGGTAGAAAAACACAATACACTTGGGTCATTAGTTGCTAGCTCAGTTTGAATCATATTATAAGTAAGTAACTTTATCGAAGCAGCTTATTAATATTAAGCATACAAAATAAGTAAAAGCACACATGATACACCCTAGTAGGTAATATGTGGTGAATTCAGGCGCACGTAACCTTTGCAAGTAATACGGAATATAAATAGATGGATGCCCCAGAAAGAAAAACATGCTACATGGTTAGTTGGTGGTTGATGATAAAGTAAATTCATTCCCTTGTTTCATTATTATTATTATTAGTACAAAACCACCGTACAGAGTTTCCTCATTTTTTCTCTAAACCAATAATAACGGCGGATGGGGAATCCTACGAGAAAATTCTGATGGAGTGCGTCTTCTATACACAAGACTCAATACATGTTTGATCTAGAATAATATTGATGCACATAATGATATAGCGTTGTGAAGTTGGAATGAAGTAGTAGTCATGTCTCAAGTCAAACAAAACTTTTCCGGAATACATAACTGAATGAAGATAAGGCACTTCCGTTACGATTGAGCGCTAGTAAAAAAAATATACGAATTTTCATACATGCATACACTCATGCACGTAGGGGCATTTCGTATTCTTAAATTCGGATGCATTACTAGTACAGCTCCCGCCGCGTACTTCATGATACTGTTCTTTGATAATGTTACAGAAGGGAGTACAAATACAACACAGTAAAAGCAGCAATCAACCATTTTTCGTTCTGGCTTTCTCTTTGTACATGTATTACAGTTCTAATCAACTTTCACCTACATCGTTCTCTCGTAATTCCCAGAACTATTGAAAAAAGCCTCCTTCTCTGATAGATCTTCCATATACATGAGTAACCAAGCACATTGGAAAAATGAGAAACATACAAAAACGAGAAGGTGGAGGGCGAATAAGTTATATGATTTGCGGGGTATCTGTCGGCTTTTCTGTTTTCTCATCCTTTTTTCTAAAAAAAACAGCTTCTTTCTTGCTACTTCTTATTATTATTAACATTCCTATAACACAACGTTTTTCTGCAATTCGTGCTGCGTTGTGGTGGCCAAGAGTTCGACACACCATTTTTTTCATTTCCCGATGATGGCTCTACCAACTAAAAGAATGTTTGTATTTTTTCTTCGCTAACCCATTCAGTGTGTGCTTGTGTGTATGTGCTCTTGTTTCACTCTATTTCTCATTCTATTGTACTTCCATTTCAATTTATGAACTGTCTGTACAATCTAGACGCTTCATTGCTGCTGCGAGGTACAAAAGCAAGGTGCGGTTTGAATCTTACAACAACCACAGAGAACAAAATCCTGAATCCGCTAGAATTCTTCTCTTCTATTTTTTTGCCCTTTTACATAAAACATTGTTGAACAAGGTGAAATTGTTGATTTGTACCTATATGCTTCTTGTTGCGATTGTTTGTAGTGAGTGAATGAAAAATAAAAGGAGATAAGTAAGTTTTTTTTATATATGCCAAACATCTAGTTGGCTCAGAGTACCTTATTGCTTTTTTATGTAGCATCATACTTGAAAATTTATTTTGACTTTTATCTATAATGCAGAATAGCCATCGGAAAGAAACACAAGGATCGTAAAAATATGCACTCGTAAAATGTACTTATCAAAAAATTGAAAGGAAGTGACATAAAAGTACAATACACACGCTCACATCTGCAAAGGTATGAGAATGTTCAGGTCAAAAACGCTATTGTGGTTCTGATAGAACAGAGTAACTAAATAAATTGATTGATGGACTGTCCAAGAACAGACAAGTGCAGTGAAGAGAGCGTCGAGTATTGAGAAAGATTTTTTTCTCTGCTATTCATACTCTAGTTATTTCAGGTGGAGTTGTACGTGATGGCAAGCCAAGATTTAAAATAAACTGTACGATGACAGAAAGGCAAAAGGCGCTTGCGGCAATTTAAATAGTGGAAAGTATGAATAACAGGAACCTTTCAAGATGTTCCGGTCGAACTAAAACCAACAAATTTCTTTGCAAGATGTAGGTATACATACATACACTCGTACCCGAAAATAAGCAAACCACTTCCGATTATGGGATATCTGCTGTGCCTACAGACAGACAGACGGACAATGGATATAAATATAATCATAGTTAGATTTACGCTACTTGAATGAATGTGAAAATTCTTGAGTGGTCCATACCAAGAACATGCTCTCACTCACTGCCATCAACGAAAGAAAATATAAGTATTCTGTTCCAATTTCTCATTTCCGTTTCAAAGGAAAGTGTACTCTTTGAAAATTGAAGCAAACAAAGGGGACCCCATGAATGAATTCATGTGACTTGGTTCTTTCGGGACAATTCCGCTTTTCTCTTCTTATAACGTCGTAGTTGGTTGCATTATTGTAAAATGTATATCAGTATAGTAGTGATGGCAGAGAGGAGAGGTTGATAGAGAGGGAATGTTGGGTGTTGTAACATCTACATTATTTCTTCTTGGCGTACCTAACCGTACACACATGTCATATTAGTAGTTGAGAACGTTATCTGTCTTCGTTCAGTATTTACCAAATTCCAACTCCTCAGCAAGCAATATGCACTGATCGTGAGTTTCTTCAACACAACCATAGAAACGATGCTGACAGAACAGGACTGATACTAACAATGCTGTTCTTGCTTTGGTCGGTTTTTTGGTAAAGGCGAGTGAGTTTACAGTAATGTCGAATACAAAAGAACATATCGACTGAGGGTGTATCAGCAAGTTACAGTTCAACAAATGCGTTTTCGCAAAAAAACAGCATTGGAATTTCTATTATTTCACGTCTATTTTTCTTCTGCTCACATCTCGAAAAAGTGATCAATTCCTAACATCTAACGCTTTGTGAAAGGAACGAAAGACCGTAAGTGAAGTACAAGTCAACTTCATCATATACCTAAATGCACCCTTGATAAGTATATGCCTATATAGCTGGTGTAGAATACTATGTGGAGTTAGCACGCAGATACTCACCCGCTCCCTTTTCACCATAAGTATGGATTTTTTGTTAGAGTACGAGGTGACGATACGGTGATCATTTTGATTGAAGTGGATGATGATGAGGGCCTATTTGTGTGTCTTGAAATCGTTATCAGATTTATTGAAGTGAAAGGAAAAGGAGCAAATATGACTTCAGGCACGTGTTAAAAAAGTAGTCACTATATAAAAATATCACCCTCATCAACATCCCGTAAAGAAACTAAAACTGCACACCTTATTGTCTGCTCCGGCTCATGCGGTGATATACCTGAGTACCTCGGTGTTTTCTTATTGGAATATCACAGGAAAGGGAATGACGAACCTGTTTCCAGTGAAAATGCTACATTTTATTACACACTCTGCACCTGCGCTATATAATGTGTAAATTCGTATGAATTTTTCACAAACTTCAAAAATGACATACGTAATAACTCTAAAAAATTGGTACAAAAATAAAAAATATACGATGAATTGGTATACGTACACCACTAGAATACAGACTTGCACACAGGTATACACCACATTCTGCCTTAAGTTATGTGTGAGACATATCTATAGTCATATGAGCTAATATACAATGAAGGTTTGCTAAAAACTAACGGCATATAAACTTCTATGCTTGGATTGATACAAAGGAAAAAGTCGTACAAAGAAAAATTGCAACTTACGTGACATAAGTCGTTTCAGGTTGCTGTCAGTTGGTATAAAGTACGGTGAAAGAGACGGCAGGTCGACGTGATCTAGCTGAATTGGAAACGGAACGAATTTTAGAATGGAAGAGAAAAGTATGAAGACGAGTGTACACTGTAGAGTTGTGAGGTCTGAATTCATGACGGCGTTTTATAATAGGGGTTGGTTGCGCGCTTTCTCAATGGAGAATTGAAGACTCTTTTGAAGCACTGCTGATGGTGGTGGGTTGAGAAAAGTGTTTTTGAAACGTAGATACATACTTGTCCTATGTTAATGATGAACCCAATTTGATACTTTCTTTTAAGGAAATTTGCATGCAAGTTGTCTTCCGTCAAAAAGGGTTTCGTTGTTCACCATAGAATGTGCGATATTTGGTTTGAGTAAACGTCTGACAAACAGTGAATAGGTTATGAAGTATTTACATCGTTAAATCCTTTTCGTTTTTTCATGTCTTGATTATCGTCATTTACAGTATTCCCACGATACAAATACGCAGAAAATTTAATAATATTGTGTCTTGTGTCTCAAAAGGTCCTGAAGGGCCGTGTCATTTAGAATACAGTGAAAGCTCTCTACTTCATCTTGGTACAACCTCATTTTTGTCCTTTGCTCTTTGCATTGCCCATATCATAAAAACAACTGTGAAACTCCTGTAGTTAGACTAGCATATACACTCTCGTTTACATACATGTATACAGTTTGTTATCTCCTAAATCTCTCACATCAGCCTCGTCTCCAAGACAAAAAAGAAAGACAGCAAAGAGAAAGACCTCGAAAAATTCATAACGTTTCTATTTTGTGAGATTGTGCACTGTCTCGGAAATAAACTACAAGATAACTTTTTAAGTAAGTCACTGTTGTAGTACACTATCACGCTACAGAGAACATTGAAAAGAACGATAAAACTAGGTACTCATCATCTTCATTTCCATCCCGTTCTTCTTTTTGGTCTTTTATTCCCACTCCACTACTTTTGCACTTTTTTGGAACATTTAGCTTTAACAGCATTGACTGACTGACTGAATGGTTTAGCGTGGTAATACAAGTAGCTTTTTTTCCTTAGAAAGTACCAAGTTTGCTGGAAAAGTTTAAACTCTAACCAAACTTCCTTCCCAGGAAGTAACTTAAAGTGTGGCATTGTTCAATGTACATAAGATTCGCGTGCGATACTATTAAACCTTATATGTTCTATGTACAAATATTTTACGTATTAATTTTCGTAGCTCCTTCTTACTGCTATCATTACAGAGATGTAAACTAAAACTGATACTGAAAAATTGAAAATCATCCGTTCTTAAGTTTTTATTCACTTTCACACACATTTTTTTACCATTAGTATATATATAGGGGAATGTTGTAAATTGAATTCTTTCCTAGTGCGACATCGTAATACAACCCACATGGGAAGGGACAGAAAAAGTCTGCCTTGACACTGACTTTTTTCTCTTCCTGGTGAAGTTCATAAATATTTTAACTAAATTTAATTCTTATTTCAGAGTTGTGACTTTTATCAACTAGACATCTACTTTGTGACTTGTCAATAATGCATGCATTCACATTGTACCCGTTTTACTAGGTCGAGTGCGTGACATTTAATATGTTTGCCATTCTTACACGACACTTTGACTGCTACTCCATATTTTAAACAGTTCTGTTCACTTTAAGGTAATGATACATATTTGAAGACATGTACACATGTTGTTATATTATATTAGTACTTATATTGTGTCCTGTATCGCAACACTTTGATGGTAAAATAGTAAACCATTTTAACTATTATAATTATTATTAAGGCACTTGTATAGATCCGTGGAGTTCACTTGACTTAATATCTTACTTTTTTGTATACCTACATAATGCGGTCCTTATATCCTAGCCATACATAGGTAATAATAGGTAATGAGTAATGGGAACACATTAAACTAGAAATATGTGTATATACTATTTGCAATGGCAAAATTTAATGTCACATTTGCGTGGTACAACACACAAAATGAACCATTCCTTTTCAACTCATCACGCCTACAGAATAATGGCCATGATAAACAAGCTGTCTTATTGTAAGAGTGAAAAGTTTGATGACTCAACAACTGTGGCCTGTTCTTCGCCTAGCAGATGAATGCGTACAACTGTCCAGCCGTTTTCTATCAGTCTTGGTAAAAGTTTAACTTGTTTTTCAGAGAGAGAGAGAGAGAGAGCGAGAGAGAGAGAGAGAGAGAGAGAGAGACATACACGGAAGAGAGAAAAATCTAACTTGCTACTCTTACTTTTATATGAGAGTTTTTTTTCTTTTGTTATTCAATACTTAGCACGTACGATATGGTCTAACTTTTCTAATAGCAGTAATATATCTTACGGTAAAGTCATGTGCATATAAGACGATTACAGCAGTTCATATGACACGTATAAATAGTAAGTATGAGTAACGTAAAGTGCATTATCTAAGTTATAAGATAGTTTAAAAAGTTACAAGTTCCCACTTTTCCTTCTTGGGTCAAACTTTTAATACAATAAAAGTACTAGAGAAGTACATCGCCACTATCCTTCGCCACAATAATTGTCACTTTACTATTATCTCCCAAAACCGTGCTTCGATTACTCCTGTTTTGTTGATTTGGTGTTGGTGGTTGGCCTTCCTTCCTGAAAGAGATCCGCTGAGGACGCTGTGGTTGATGTTGACGATGATGGTGCTGGTGGTGAGGATGCATTGTCATTGTCGAAGTGGTGGGTACTGATGCTACGTCAACAGCTGAAGCGGTTGATGGTGGCTGTTCTAACAAGTCTGCTGAAGGAGCAGTACCAGAAACTTCACTTGCACTGAAATTGTTGTGATCACGGTCAGCTATATAAAGTTTACTGGGTCTGTGCTCATGCGAAGATGATGATGACGATACGGAGTGCAAGTGCGGATCTTGTTTCTCGTCTTGTCTAAAATCTCCTGCTTTCTCATCAGGTCCACTAGTACAACTACTACAATCTTTCTCTGGCTTTGTTGAGCGTGAGGAACACAAGTCTTCTGTCTGAGTTGAGATCGTGGTAGTTTTCAAAGTAGTGGTGGAGGTACCACCACCACCAGTTTTACTGCTTCTATTACACGACCCGATTTTGTCTTGATGTGCTAGGCCCTTGTTGGTGTCTACAACATAGTATCACAATTGACGCAAAAATGTGAGCGAGGAGAGAAAAAAAGAAGAAAAGTTATGAGTAATCATTGTAAATTGTATGGGGCAACACAACTATATTACAGAAAATAGAGCCTCATGAAACAGCGGCTTTCATGAAATCCCAAAATACCAATGGAGCCTTTAATATGTAAGCCAAAAGCCATTTCACTCAGTTACTACAACCATATCTCGCAGACAAACATACATACGACACTCATTACCACAATATTATTCCCATAAACATATTTACTGTAAATAAGGCCAGCCTTGTGGGGAGAAAGGAGAAAGTAGGAATAAATGGAGGGTCATAAAAGAGACACGGAAACATCGATAAGACTCACACAATAAAAGCATCTCGCGAACTCCCCATTTTCCCTTTTTGCTTTGCTGTGTTGTTATTAAGACTCATTCTTATTTTCCCTCGATCGTTTTACTATTATCAAACATTTGTATGGGAATTGCAAACCGAGTAAGATTTTCCAGTCAAGGAGAAGTGCTAAATTATCATTATCCAACAGCACATATAGAGCGTAGCTTAAACTAAAGCACATGGCCTGTTGTAAATAAAATAGGTATGTATGGTGGCTTGTTTATAAAATGACATCATGGAAACGCTCAAAAATGGGCTTGGCCCAATATTATTCTAGGCTCAAAACACATTCCAATGCGTTGAAACCATACGGGTTGTGTTTGTGATGCCATGCCCTATATCTGAGTAACCGAGCACACTGTTTACAGAGCTGTGAAAACAAAATGTCATAATAATCTCAAGGAAAGGGACAGGTGTTGCGGGAACTTTGAAAGTCTAAATTTAGGAATTAGTGCTTAAGTAGAAATACGTGACCAAACATAAACACGTTCTATGCAGACAGTCCTATTTTCCAAATGTTGTCAATAAAAGCCTACTGGTATACCTGAAGCATTATATTTCCATTGTTAGGCTGCATGCCTTTAAACTTCTTTTATTACACATCGAACAAAGGACTGTGAATTATGTCAACAACTGAGAGAAAATCGTAACGGTAGGATGCTGGCGTGATGAACAATACGTGGAAATGAAAACTTTTTCTCCTTCACAGCTATGAACATCCCACACTATGTTAAGAATCAAAGAGAAAAAATAAAATGGAGAACTACGGCGTCGTATTTTCATCGTTAGCACATCCCAATTGCTATGCAAGCATATTGTTTCAAATAACTTGCTTAGTCAGCAGAATTAAATACGTATATAGATACATCCAGGCAGGCATAGATAATACGGACGATCTCATTTTGACAAGGAAATGGGATGGAAGTTGGATTGTTATCTGGTGTATTTCTGTTAGTATTATTATTATTGTACCAACCTGAGTCATCACACTGAGTCCCACGGTCAACTTTTACGGGCGGCTGAGGAGCAGCAACCAATGAAATATTGGCCTTTGTGGAGGAATTCTCATAGTGATTTTGCTTTAGAGTTGCCATTTGAATAGGTGTTATGGCACCACTACCACCCAGGGCAGAGGCATTCAAAGACGCGGGACCACCAGCGGCAGCGGTTGATGCTATTGTTGAGTAGCGAGTTGCTGGAGCCATCATACTTTGACGAATATTACGCTCTGGATGGAATATGATTATGTACAATTTCGGTCCAAAAAGACAAGCTATCATGACATAAGCACTTAAGGAGATGGCCACTGTCATGCTTGTTACACGAAGCGCCACCTGCAAAAAGAAAAAAAACTTGTGTAGTTTCATTTATTCTCCCGGGCAATAACACTTTCCACAAATCGTATTATTTTATTTTTATCATCAAAACACAATGTCGTCAGTAGACTCCATTCTTGTGACTCTGTTTTTCAGACGCAATGAAAACGTAAGAACACTATGAAATTACGTGTATACGTGGGGAAATGTTTTATTGATATTGTACATTTACAATAGCACTTTAACCGAAGCAAGAAATGTCAAAATGAATGAACTGAATAATATGAATACGGTTCTGTTGCATTCTTTGTTGAACACTTTAGCGTGAATTCTGGGCTTCCTGTTATTAAAATCATGAAGCAATCAAATAAACTCTGTCACACAACCTAAATCCTATTATCCCAACGTCGTAAAAACTTGTAGAGATATATAACTTCAAAAGTTCCTTTGTTAAAAAGTATGAAGAACCTTCAACTAGTTTTAGGAGTTCCGGTATGTATAAACCTACTATGTAATCATATGAAGTGTGGAGGCATCCCCGAAAATTGATCATTTATACTAGGAGTATAAAAAATAGATGCTATACAAACCTGTGTTCCTGTGGAGAAGTAAATGGGCACATTCCGCCTTGGGTGGTTGAAGAAGCATCCAAACCACATTTATCAGCACCTGTATGACAACAATAGTGATAATAGTGGAACGCCACATGTATTATTATTTAATCCTTTTGATGTTATACACTATAATTCAACACGTTTACTAATCATCAGTAATCCAGCCACGCGTCAGTGTTATAAAAGGCATTATTATACCAAAAAATGGGTTACAACCCATATATTAAAGGAGTTATAGAAGCGCTCAACCAATAACGGCATGCGGCAAGCAGCAGAGGGGCATCACGCGACACAGAGGAAGGGAAGCAATGTTGGTAATGCGAAACACAATACCAACAACGACAAACATACATAGGTAATCAATAAAATGAAGGATTGGTGAAGTATATCGTTATATAAGTATAATGAATAATGAAGATGAGGTAGAAAGAAGGAAAATCAGTTACTCTCAATCACTAGCTGAATGGGTTGAATTTTCTGTGACCGCTATTGTTGTTTGAGGTAAGCGGTATTCTAGATTCCACTCAGGTGAACAGAACACTCAAGATCAAACGAGCGTACGATATTGTCGATTCAAAACTTTCAAGGAAAAGTCGAATTTCGCGGTTTCTCGCTCTCTAGAAAAATGGCAGTCGCAGGGTTTCTGTGAAAGTGATTTTTGCTTTACGGAAAAATTGTAAAGTTTCAGAGTTTCTGTAAGTGAACGGGTATTGTAGCTTTTCAGGACACATCCTTTTTTGTTTTTAAAGGAAATTTCCAATTTTAGGAATACTTATTGCTTTTAGATAAAACGATTTTCATTTTTTCGTGGCGCTTGCACTTCATGAGAGGTTCTAGTTTTCTAGGAAAATCCAAATTTTTTCTTTTATTGCTCGCCAGGGGGGGGGACGCACGCGTCTCCGGTGGGAAATAAGAAAAAGTTTTCATGCTAGGAATCGTCCGGTAACTGCTTTACTTTATGTGATATTATTAGTATGCCAAATCACATGTATTACTAAATTATTCGATACTCGTTTTAGGCAGCCGTACCTGTACCTAAAACAGGTTTCAAAATGTTTATTATAGTGTACAAAGGACTGAAAATATGGATAAAATATATACTAAACTGCACCCCCACCAAGTTCTGGTTGCGCGGCAGGTAACTTTTAAAAACGAGAGGAATGATAAAAATCAATGAAGTGTACAGTGTTTCCGTATAAAATTCTTTATATCAGTATATGTTGAATGCCAAAAATATAGGTGTTTGAAATAATGACGCTCCAGGAAATACGAAATACAAGCATGTCACATGTTAGGTGTGGTAAGCAGTAAAAAAATATTTTCCCCATAAACTCTGACATCGTCACCCGACCCGGTTCTACTTAATACACGATACATACTTCAGTCAGTACACCAGTACAATCCGAATAGACCGACTTAATCGCAGCTATAGAGACGCAGATGAAATTGGTTGTATTGATACTACATGCTGATTGAATTGATAACGATCTTGATATGTTGGCTTGTCAGTTGACCTGGTATCGCTACACAACATTTGTGCTAATTTGGCTAAAGTTTAATTTTGACCCCATAAATGACCCCCGGGGGTTGTATCCCATATGTGCCAGTACCCTAAGGTACCTCTATCTCAAATTTGAGCCAAATCGGCTGAAGCGTCTGGCCTGTAGAGCGATGACAGACGGACAGACAGACAGGCATACACAAATACGCTAAAATCAATACTAGATGAATTATCTTTCAGTAGGTATAAAGTACGTTGTATCTTTGAATTGGTGTTTTGTTTTGTAAACCTATTGAACAGACATAGAAATGCGTTTCATTCAAGTTAACCATTTTCCAATTTTTTAACGTCATACTTGAGAAAAAGTAATATTCAACCCGCTGCGAAGTAAAATGAAAAGAGCGAAAACAATATTTATGTGGGCAATCGCGTTGAAAAATATTATATTAAATATCTCACCGAACCATGCAGTGCCTACTGATTTTGTCATTTTAGTCTTGTGTCGGTCTGCCGTATGCATTACAATCGGCTACAATTCATATTAAGTTTCTGTCTGTCTGTCCGTGTGCCTCTCAACACGATAACTCTTGAAGAAAAACGAATTTTGAAATTCTATTTTAGCCAATCAATAGAGTTAATCAGTAGTTTGAATGAGTTCGAAGATGGGCGTTTGTGGTCAACGGAGGGGGGCTGGCCGCTTAAAATTTCAAAATATGACCTATAGTGTACATATACATAACGACAAATTAGAACATTTTACAAAGTTTGGTCAAAATTGGTTGACCCCTCATGGAGGTCAAAGTTTGAAAATTGTTTCGCCTATATCTCTGAAACGGAAGATTCGTTTAAGATAGGGTTTCTCTAATCGACTAACAGTGAAAAGGGCTATAACATAATATGTCAGCATGACATCATCACAGTTTGGTTGCCACGGTTTCGGTTTCGGCGCCTGTTTTCGGTTAGTTTTTGACTCGCAACCGAAACCGAAAACTATCGGTTTTATTGAAGAAAAAATCTTCACAGCGAATAGTAAAAATACTTATTCAAGCATCAAGCAGTCTCCAAAAATTTTACATGAATAACTTTATCGTTTGTTTACATAAAACACCATATGAGGCGGCGGCCATATTCATCCTCTACCAATCCGCACATGGAAATCAGAGTGAATTTATTCGTGTTAAAATTTAGGAGACACACTTTTTTTCTTTGTCACAGAAATCAAAGATAAAAATATACAAATGTTTTTAGAAATGTATATAATACGAACTGTCAGGGAACTATAATGAATGTACTATCATGGATATATATTTTAGTTCCCAGATTTTGCAATTTACATTAATTAAAAAGTTAACTATGCATGTTTTAAAGCGTTATTTTATTTCTGGTGATAGACACAAGCTGACAAGTGACCATATTCGCGTGATTTTTTGAATGATAGGTTGAATGAATACACTTGCACCGCTTGATTTTATATTAAATTGTAATTTTATAAACATATACTAGTAAAAACCATTTGTTGCCAAACGTTGTACTTTATATGTGAGGGCATTTAAAAACCGAAAATCGGCTTCGGTTACGGGTTTTCGGTGAAATCGTAACCGATGGCGACTTCCGGTTCGGTTGTTACTTGCACTTGTTTTATCACCTTGGGGTAGACACAAATGATCCACTTAAATTTTGTTGACTTTTAGGTATTTGTATAAGTATATCAAGTTTGAGCCAAATTGGTTAATAACTGTGGGTTCCAGCAAGGGTAAAAGATTAACTCATATTATCACCATAGTGGTTTATGGCAAATCTCATCATCACCTATTCGACTCTTTCAGTAGTTGCATATTTGGGTTACACCCTCGTTATACGACAGTTTATCTGTTTTAATTTCGAGGGACTTTACTTAAATCTAAACTTATAATATGACAATCTCGTACCAATGAAACTTTAATGAATTGAGGTTTCACTGAGATTCGTCTGAATTGGTTACTTCTACGCGGGGTCTAGTGGGAAGCACAGTTAAAAATTTATTTAATTAACTCAGGCATGAGTAGAGTATAGGCATCAAGGTTCGTTTTAATTTTTCAAAAGTGTGTACAGCGCAAAGTAACGCGTACATGGGTTTATGTAATTCATTTATGCTGTTATATTATGTAATAGGGCTGAACCCCGTGGTATTCAGGTATAGCACAATAATTTTTCAACATACCAAAACAAACTAATTGGTACACAACCGCCTCTTGGTGGTTTCTGTACATCAAGTTTTATGTGAATTGGCTGACAACTCCTCTGTCACACTCAGCAATATTACTTTTTTCCAAGAGTGTGAAATAATTTAAATGTATACTTAGAATTCGGAATTGAAGAATCCATCACTGACGGACCCATTGCGTGGAATTAACTTTAAGATGAGCTTTGGCACACAACATATACTACCTAACCCGTGCAATTTCCATGCGTATTATATTGCAGTTATTGTTTGCCAACAGTATGTAATACCTTGTAACGTTGTACTGTAAGCACAAAATGAAGAGTTCGATGTTATTTTATAGAATATCGATGAACTACAAAGTTGATGAAATCCTTCATTGACAGATTTTGCAAATAGATTACAGTTTTGTAACCACCGAAGGCGTATTTCACACCATGATAGAAAAATCCGACGTTCCCAGTACGTACATACGAGAACTGTGAGAAACATGACAAAATAACATAATAAAACATTTAGGTGCGTGTTTTACTTTTAAGCTTTCTGACATTCTGAAATTTGATGTGGAATGGGAGTTCTATATTAGAAAAATGTACCGCGGTGTCGTAGGATCAATATGAGACATATGAGACGATTAGTAACACGTCTGAAGTTGAAGCATAAGATGGAGTCTGTCCTCCCATTTCAATTTCACTGTTTCGTGTTACAGCGTGTGTTATAAGACCGAAGAACCCGCTTCGTAGAAAACCGAAATCTGTTGTGAGGGAAAATTATAGAAAAAATCTTACCGAGTAGCATATCAAAATCCTGGCAAAGAGAAAATATATTGATTTTATGATAAACTGCTGGTCGTTTTGAACGAATAACAGTCAACCTTATTACATCTCTCGCGTATGTTACCTTCGTTGGATTTGTGGATGCTACCTTCAAAGAATTAGAAAAATTGACTTTTGCAAGCTTATACATGTCTTTACGCGTAACGCAATTAGAAAGATTTGTAAATCATTTTTAAACATAAAAATATATCCCCTTTTGTGAGACAATATTAACCTTAGATAAATTTAAATTGAAAATTACAGAAGAAATTTAAACCATGTGGAGAATAAACTACACAAACCGTACTCACTCCAATTACTATAATCAGTAAGGGGCGACACTTCAAGCAACTAAAAACTCACTTTTAGGCAAGCAATTAAGCCACTAAAATCTTCAAAATATGCCACTAAATATGCAACTAACTTTTACGTTTTTATGTACAAAATCAGCCTACGATTTAATGTTTCCGAAAATCGAGATTCCCAGACCGTGTCAACTTTAAAAACAAAAAATCAATTTTTCTTCATAATTTGTACAAAGATAGAGACTACGAACGTTTTAAAGACTTATACTTGTGTTAGCAAATTCAAAATTGCAAACAATGTCAATTTCCAAATTATCACACGTCATGTTCGTTCGTCGATTTGTTAAAATTGGC
>JAHZNB010002435.1:0-10343 GCA_027744295.1 Callyntrura guangdongensis | reverse complement strand
ACAACTAGCGCCACACTAGCCAAAAACAGCACCGGAACTGCTTCACTTTTACGCACACCACCCATTATTATCACAGTTATTTATGACTCTCAATACTATTTTTGTATAAAAATTGTCTATTCAAACGCCCCCGTGTACAGTCTGTCTCCACAGTCAACAATATGCAAAACTATGCAAATTTTAAAATTTCCGAGTCTATCAGAAGATATATTTAACGGAATAGTATCACAGTTCACTTGACTAACATTTTAGCACAACGTTGTAATACTTCCACTTCCCTTAAAAATCCACTTCAATTAGTATTTTTATATGGAGAGATGTTCTTCCTTGTTGGCAAGCGCACTCAAAAACGTTGCTTTCCTCCAGCGCAGAGTCCAGCAATGATACTAGAGCAGTGCTCCTCAATGAAACCAACTCACAACTCAGGTCTGCAAAATATCATTCACCAAAGTTAACACAAGCATAAACACTACTGCACTTTGTTCGTCTACCGACAAAAAACGACAATCAACTTTTTTCCTCAATTTCTTCTCCTCCTTCTTTTTTTGTCCACAGGCAAGTGATGATGTGACTCACGACAACGACGACAAAGCTGTGCTGCTCGTCACCAGTTACTCTTGTTATCCTTTGTCCTTTTAGCAAAAGTAAGATTATCCAAAAAAAAATAAAACAAACAAAATAATTATAACAAAAAATGATTATCCTGATCTGGTTCGTCTCGTGTGTATGTCTCACTATCTATCTCACTCTGTCTCTCTGTCAGTCATCATCAGACTAATCTAAGTACGTAAAATGGTGCAAGTGGTTTGGCTTTGGTTTGGTGTCGAAAAACTCACAAATAAATTCAGTGTATGACGAGAGAGCCCTTTCGCAGGGTTTACTGGTGAGGATGATGACTACGATGACAATGACGACGACGAAGTTGGCTTCTTTGCTGCCCAACAATCAACTTGCTTGCTAACCTAGAAGACTGCTCTCATCTGTCTGCTTGCTTGCACATGAAGTTTACAATTAATTATACATGTTGCTCCTGCCTCTGAAAAGTCAGTTTGCGTTTATCTCTCTACCCTAAAGTCTATGGAATTTACGCATACACCCGTATACTATCACGACGACGATGATGAATATGATGATACTCAATTCACTCACACACGACAAGTTCTTGTTAGCATCTAGTACGCATCTCTCAAGGGATCTGACTTTAAAATGCTCAGGTTGATGGATGCTACACAGCAGTCCTCATAACCGAGTGTTGGTAACCCCTTGTAAACCACTGTAATAATGACAATGATGATACCTTTTATGAGAACGCTGCTGTACGAATCGAATGGCGTGTTTAGTTTAATGTACGACGACTGCACTTTTTTTACTGCTGCTGCTATCACTCAACCAAATCGCCGTCGTACCATCGTAACTCTTTCTACGCTCCACCACCGCAGTGGACGTTTACCACAACTGGTGTAACTCCACGTTTAAAAACTACGCATTGTCGTCGTCGTCGTAAAGAAAAAGTTGTCGAGAGAACCTACGAGTTCATCTTTTTTGGTCGACTAGGAATCTTGAACAAAGTATGAGAGTCTCTGAGAGAGTCTCTTTTCAGTTCCCAGGATCACCGTCATGTAAATGTACTACACTTTATGTGAATCACCACCAGATAAACCACACGGTTAGTTAGGAGGTGACAACGAAACAACGCAACGTTGACTTTTCGATGACAAACAGTTAAAAAAAACCACTACTACTCTGGTTTGTCTCAACTCTAGTCTCTCAGGAGAGGTGGTTCATCTGAGAGGGAAGCGTGTGCGTAAGTCTCAAGTTGGTATGGCGATGAGGAATGCGTGAAGAAATTTAATAATATGTAATGCGAACATGAGGACTTGATCACGGCGCAAAGGAAAATGACGATATCAGATGATGATGAAGAGCAGGGATGTAATGTGCGGGGGAGGTGAGTGGTTCCCATTACATTGATTGTGTGGTGGTAGTGGAAGAGCTTTGTTTATTTCTGGTAGGTATTTCATTGTTGATCTTAATATTTGTGTAGACGCATATATTTTTGAGGCAAGCTGCGAAAACACAAGTTTTTTTTACAAGAGCAAAATAGCAACAACAATTTAAATTTGAATTATTATTATTAATAGATTAATCCCTTTTTGGCGGGTTTGTTGTTGTACTGTTTTGTTTTGCACTTGCGTTCAATTCACTCTCTCGCTTTTTATCTGTGTGTGTGGGATGCGCGGAGTCTATAGGGAAATATCTCTCGTAAAAAATTATTATTCATTTTTTCGCTGCCAAACGATGATACACACATAAAACTGTGTTAAGAAACGGGGCACTCATATTTTATTATTATTGCAATTTACGATCAGTTTTTTACGCGTACAACTTTATTATCATCTTCGCTGTGAAATACAGTCATTATCCGTTCACCTTCGTTTCGCCCACAATCTTTTAGAACACAATGCAAAGAGGAAAAGAAGGATAATTATCATGCCAAATGTTTTTTAAAAAATGAGTGAAGAGGATTTAAAATTGAAATTGAAAACGAACATGAAGAGGTTTAAAGGTATTGTTCAAAAAATTACCTCTCCCTTTCGACATGGTAGTACGATTAATATCTTGGGGGCGGCGGGACTGATATGAAGAAGCAGCAGAACAAGTAGTGACAGTAAAATAGGAAATTGAAATGCTAACTCGAATGATTGCTTTCAGTGAGTGAAAATAAATGTACTAATTTTATTAATCTGAATGCAATTTGACATTTTTTTAAATGTTGCCACATGTCGCCACTCTTAAAAGGATATATGGTACACTATTAATTTATGAAATGGCACTACTTGAGCACATCTGCATAAATTCCCAATTGGCAATACAAGAAAGAGCAGATTGGATCTTGTTCTCAATGCTACTCCTATCATTACGGAAAACGGTTATTGTGTGTTCCTCTTCCTTTGCTTCCTGCTCTGATGCCATCATCATCGACGTCGTCAAAAAATGTTTTATAAAAATATTTTTGATTTCCTCGTCGTCAGTCGTCACTTAATCGCTGTTATATAGGTATATGTACATATATGTGATGTGCATAGTGTGCACCTACAGAAACAAAATGTCATTCCATCTTTCTTGAATTCCACCCAAGTGAACGGCTGACGACGATGTATACATGTGCTCACGCTTGATTTTATTGCGTTTTCGTAATGTTTATCTGCTCATCGTATTTTCCCAGTCGGCCGTCGACCACCCAGTCCCCCACTCCACCATTTAAGTCTACAAAGTACATGTTCAACAAGTTAAACTGCAAAACTATATTCGACATTACTACATCTTTGAAACTCTACCCAATAATTAAGCATTGTCATACTTGTTTCTATTTTTTACACAAAAATCTATTGCACAAGCATACACATTACAGTAAGTCACTCGTGTTGACAGTTGACATTCAGTCGTTTCACGACTCTGCCTCTCTTTCTTATCCTGCCAAGTTTTTTTTCTTTATATCAAGATCGTATCAAACTGTGCGGGACGAGTTTGTAACGAAAGGTAACAAGAGTAACAATCTAATTACCTACATTATACGGGGCACAAGAGAGGAGAGGAGTCTTTAAATTTTACTCTCGTCCTCACAAATATGCTCCTAAGGCACACGTCGAACTTTGTCGAAGGACAAGACGGTTTTTTTGTGTATTTGGGAGAAAAAAATCGTGATGCACGCAAGGTGCAGTGTATCAAAACAAAACAAGAAAACATGTAATTTACAAATGTTACTTTTTATAAAATGACAGAACTTGACAATTACTGTTTGGTGTTTACTCTCGTTTTTATGCTTTCCAAAAAAACTGCATGTAAAAGTGCAACAAACAACGACGCCATGTTTACATGTACGACGTTGTCTTGTCCGTAGTACGTGTATAAGAGTGATGATGAGAGCGTGTGCCAAAGTGCCAGCAGCAAACGTTATAAAATGCATCTTGAATACAAAGGCAAATTTCAAACCGTAAAATTCTAAACTCATATTGCAGACCTCGACTTACTGTCAATTCTACTAACTGTCAAGAGGTATTAAGCTTCTGTTAAAAGTCCGGGTTTCTAACGGAATTTCTACGGTATCTGTGATCAGTTTGATCAATGTTTATAATGCTGCTGCGCGTTTTCAACAATACTCACACAGCGTGCAGCACGCGTTGCACTTTGCACTAAAATAATTTTTATAACAAATGGTACACTTATCAGCCATCCATCATCTTATTTAAATTAAAAATTAAGTTACAAAATAAAAACTTATTGTACGTTGATGACGCTCTAACGTATTTATATATTGTACGTCTAACTTACCACCAGTCAAAGAATCAGATTCGGCACCATCACCGTCGCCAAACGCTTTTGTTGCTCTGCTTGTCAGCCAATTTCTTTAGAGTACTAGTAATAATCTTCTATAATGCCGGCCTGACCTGATAATTGCGAACTGGTCAGCCAAAATACATAATTTTATTGCTGTCTTTTTTATTTCAATCAAATAAAATTAAACTGCTTGCAAAAACCTGCTATCGTGCTGCTACTTCTACTTTGCGCCACAAAACTATCATTGGCGGACCAAAAGTCACCACACGCACTCAACGCACCGCACAGATAATTGAAAAAATCCACTTGTTTATTAGTGGCAGGCAGCCTCCGTGCACACACAACGACAGCTTTTCAGGAGTTTCAAAAAAGGATTAATAGCATCGATGATGTTTACGGCAGATCATGTACAAATGGAGGTAGAGATAGGTACTTATACCCACACACATACACACTCACACGCAGTTCAATTACAATGCTGTCTGCTCACCGTTGAAAATGACTGTTTTTTTTTTCGAGTAAAAGTTGTAATGAAGAAATAAAAAAAACAATTGGCAGTAGTTTCATCCACACGGCACGCCGACGAACCCTTTTAAAAATGAAGGATTTAGTCAATAAACCACCGCCGTGCCCAAGCACGTCTTTTGGCCTTTCTTTTTAGTTAGTATTCAACAGCAGCAGTAGTAATAGTGGTCTCAAGCCTTGCGCTATATACATATAAGTTGTTATATAATGACTTTTTGCCCTTTTTCATGTTTCCATAGTGTGTAGGTGTGCAGTGCAGACAAGCTCTGAAAGCCCCTGTACCCTTTCTACCTTTTCTTATCATCGTCATCATCATCATCAACAGTTCACTGTATGGAAAACAATTATTTATTAAGAAAAAACGTCTAAAAAGACGAACGAGCAGTTGCGTTAAGATGATTTACTAGTAAGCAAGCAAGTGAGCAACACGACATTATTAGCAACAGGTAAACTTTGCTACTGTGTAAAATCACTGTTACTCTGTTATACAAATACGATACAATTGCACAGCCACAATAAAATAATAATAATAATAGTCCATATATGTACATGCTTTTTAACTTAAACTACAACAGAAAACGACTGCAGACACAGAACAAAAATGTTAAAGTTTACTGCTGAGCCTGTGTACATTTGTTGCTGTTGACTGTGGCATGAATCATAATTATCGTCTTTTTACTATGAAGGGTTAGTTTAGTGAAAAGAGGAATATGTATGTATGTATTTATATGTAGGCAATTTGCAGAATATGCACAAACAGACCTACATACATAATAGGTAGCTTGTCATAATTTTTAAAGTGAGAGAGAGAGACAGAATGAAAAGTGCATGATGCACCACACAAACTACAATAATAATTATTACTACCATCATCACGACGGTTATATAATAGCCGTAATCTTACCGTGTGCAGTGTACTCGAAACCAGTAATAATACGAATAATGATGACAATAATTTCTGGCATATGACTTTTTATCACAAACATAGTCGTCGTCGTGGATAATAATATTAACAGTAGCACACGTATAAAAAAAGAAGCCAGAAAACCTATTAAAGGAACAGAAGAGCAAACAAAAAAAATATAGATATAGCATTGTTGAATTTTCCAAGTGTTGTGGAGCTGCTCCTGCTGTTACTGGGGATGATGATGATGATCCGTAGAAGTGACGGTTACGGTGGTGGTAGGGTAGCAATGCAGTTTGTCATTCAACAGCAGCATTTGCGTATCATTCACAAATCACAAGAGTCATCATCATTATCATCATATCATGATTTTGATGGTGGTGATATGGTGGTTTGTATTTTATGGGATGATAACAGTGATCATCGTCATACTTATGATTGATATGATTAATTTATGATTGCATGCACACACATATCCACATGATGTGTGTGCCTATTACCTTGCCATAACCCGAGAACGGTGTGTCACACACAGGTAAGAAGTCTACCTGACTGTCGCCACTTGCCTTATATGTGTACATGTAAAATATTTGTTTGTGAATGTGTGGCGCGATTTGTGGTTGTTAGATTTTTAAACTTTTGAATTGAACGCATGATTTCGTTAACTTCTATCCGTTTATCAGCAGTGGAGCAAATGGTAGTAATAATAATAATAAGTAGAAATAATAAAGGTACTTGTTCCAAAGTGCCTTTCTTTTTTTATTCTCCCTTTTATTTGCAAGAAAGGTAACTTAAATGAATTTGATGCTGGTGATGGGTTTAAAAAATGAATGTGTTCTCGGCTGCAGAATTTTTATAATGCTCCATCAAGGTATGTGTGTAGTGTCACACTACTAGTGTGTAGGTTTATAGTACGAAGGAGTTATGCAAACAAGTCAGAGTTTTATCTTCTTGGGGGTGATGAATGAATTATGATGATGACGATGATGATGATTGTGTGATTATGATGGAAGTAGAAAGGAAAAGGGGAATAGTGTAACAAAAAATAATTTTTGCCGTAAACGAACGTGCGGGCGAAGAGATGGTGGTGGTGTTGGAGTAGTAGTGATGATTGTTGCTTGCCGTAAGCAAAGAAGAAGCTCAAGAATAAAAGATAAGCTGGTATTCTTCTATTTTGAAAGTACAAGTGAATCGGCCAATTTGTTATCAGTTATCAACGTTACAACTTGAAAAAATAACAAAGTGATATTAAGTACCTAGAATCATAATAATAATTTGTATTAATAGTCTTCGTCATACTTACAACAGCATTAAGGAAAACATTTGTTTAAGGGAATATAGTAAAGTATATTTAAACGGGATCATTGTCGTTATCCTATTACGAGAATAATGGAGTATTTATTTATATACTGTTGCCGCCACAACTTTAAAGGGTCCACTATGTTTTTGTGACAGTTTTGACCGTCACTCACCGTTTCAGGTGGTATAGCATCGGCGGTGGTGGCGCAGAACCGGTGACAAGGTTAATAAAAAGTTGTTGCACAACCTGAGCGTGTGTGTGTCTCTCTCTCTCTCTCTCTCTTTGAAAACGCGGCTATTAAGGCGCTTGCAGAAAAACAATAGATAGTATTTGTGGCAATTTTTTTAGGCTGAGGCTGGCAACCACAAAAAGAAAGGACAAAACACTTTGGTTGGCTGAAGATGGCTCCAAGTGTTTTTTCCTTATTTGCATACCTTTTAGAGGAGTGATTGATACTGTCTTTGTCTTCAAATTTGTGGAGTAGGTATTTAATTTACTCGTGTAAAAGTAGACTTTGCAAAAACATTACGTGGCAATAAAATCAGGGATACGCAGGCTACATGGTAACGTTGATGATGATGATGATCATGTTGGTGATGGTGAGATGACGATGGTTGCACTTTTGTCCTTGTAATTTTTGTGACTTGTCTGATGTCACGTTTTATTTACAATAAAAAGTAATCAATATGGTTCGTTATAGGACGACGGTTGATGGTGTTGCTTATTTCAAGTTTCATATTAAATGCACTACATGATATTTCATTTTGCAAAAAAACATATTTTTTTCTAGTAAAGTCATTGTTATTTTTTTTATTGTTGTCAAGGATTCTTGTAATGTCGTTATTTTTCTTACATTTGTTATCATAATCCTCCGGACTCCATGGTGATTGCGATTACTACAGTATTTTTTAGAGTTCAACGTCATCGTCACTGTTGACTCAACTGGCAATATCCTGTATTCTCAATTCTCATTCAATTCAAAACGTCAAGAAGGTGGTAATACTTATTAGGGACGGAGGCAAAAAAAAACACAATACAAAAAAATGGATTGCGTGCAGCGAGTGCAGCGACGTATACCAATTTCATTTGCCTAGATCCCTTGCAATCCCACACCATCGGCACCTTTATCGTCGTTATCTGACTCGTTTTTAATACCTAAAATTATTACAATTGTGAATTTTATGGATATTAAATTACAGACTCATGAGTTTTACGTCCTTTTTAAAATGCAGGTAATAATGTTTGTATTATTGGTGAGGCATGCACCAGTACAACGTTAGTTGCAACATGTATACCTGCATAAATACTCGATAAAAATCACGAACAAATTGTAAATAATCACAGGGCAAATAGAAACAGAGGTTTTTCCTAAAGAAGTCTAAATTTTTTGTATACATTACAACAGGAGGGAATAATAACAATAATAAACAGCTTCTGTCTGCTGATGAAGACAATCGATAATCAAATTATTTTAGATGCTTGCCAGCCAGCCTAGAAGCCTAGATTGAGAACAGTCAACTGTGAACAAATCAAACTTTTTCCTTATATCTTTGTTATGAGTATTTATGTGCACGAAAATCATTTCGTTGTGACTGAATCAATGATAGGTTTGATGGCGTTCAAAGTACCTACTTTAATGCCTGCCTTGTTAATATAATATTCATAAATTCATTTATATGTGCCTACGCAAAGCGTAAAATTTCTGGGGTTACCCTCTCTGCAGCATCAGCAGCCGGCAACAGCTACAGTCCCCCACCCCCACACACCCGTAATCAACTTTTTAATACCTTTTTCAAATATTGTATTTATCAGCTAGATAGCCAATAAAATTGCCAGGGTAGGGTACTTTATGAGTGTTTGTGTGCGTCGTAAAAAGGCGTATAAACGTCAAGCACAGCTATAGTGAAGAAATTCATTTAAGCACATCGTTCACATGTAAATTTTATTTTTTACGCTGCTGCACGTCGATTCACGATCATTCCAACAGATTGAAACTTAATAATAATAACAGAGGTGGGTTGAGTATGATGCAGGAGTGATTGGTGGGGTCTGTAGTGTTATCAGCACTTCTACTACTACTGCTGGTGCTGCTGTCGATGATGATGATGATGAAATAGAAGAAGGCAGATATTATTGTTTATAGTACTTTCAAAGATAGCATTTTTGTAATTTGATAGGGAAAATTTTATTTTCTTTAATGATATGAGTTTACTAATAATTCCGTCCAAGAGGATAATTTTTATGTGTACATAATCATGATTGAAAATCACGGCATATTATATTATATTGGCATTGGTGTTGTTGATATATGTAACACATTTTGAAATGGAAGTTCATTAATGCAATTACTATTTATTTTTTATTTTTTGTAAATTATTTTCATTGGGAGAATCTGTTGTTCAGTCACGGTGCGAAATTCAACAATGATGCTGCGAAAACTACGTCTAATAAAATTTCATTTAGAAAAGTAGAAATTATTCGCGAGCAATATATATAGATAGGTACCAACATATGTATATTTTATACTACCTACTTCCTACCTACCAGCTCGATACTTGTTAAATTTTGCAGTTACATGGTTTCAGCACAATTATAATTAATACGCATTTTGAAGGAAACTGTAGCATACATTTAATATATATACATATGCATGCTTAATTTTAATTGAGACTGACAGTTTTTTCATTTAGATTTTCATTAAAATTGTATTTTTCGCGTACACACAAGCAAAAATGTGTGCACAGTCGCAGCGGTCACTTCCATATCTGGCGAAATAAACACGCTGATGATAAGTGCGCAAAATGCTTTAGGATGACAGGTTGTCATAATGAGGATACATCTTCAGGTGATCTTGGCTTTTAGATGGTAATGATGATGATGATGATGATCCTTGAACAATTACGATCTTGGATGAATGAAGAATGCATCTAATTATTGACGACGAAAGATGATCACCCCAAAAAAATTGTACCTAAAATTACCATTTTTCCACCTCAAAGGGGAACACCCGTCGGCGGATCTGCTGAATCAGAGTCAGCGAAGAGGTCATCCGCTGTGTGTGACTGGTGACATGTAATATCCTCTCATAACAGGGGTACTTAGGACATACTTATCTACGTTAACTTGTTTGTAATGGCTGTATGTTCAGGTTGTGCACAGCTATCAAAACACGCAACAATGCAAGCCCATAGTGCCGTTGAGTTGTTGGTTGGTCGATGAAAGACACATTCTTTCATTAAGGCACAAGGCGACAATATAATGTATGACGATGACTAC
>JAHZNB010002434.1:0-17757 GCA_027744295.1 Callyntrura guangdongensis | reverse complement strand
TATGACAGATATATATATGTATATATAAATATATGTTGTAATAAACTTAATAAATAATATTGCGAGTCGCAATAGTTATTAGATACCCTAATAATAATAATAATAATACGTTTACAGGCACACATGGTAATGGACATTTGTCATAAAATCATCGTTTTTATTGTCTGAGGCAAAAATACAAGGGTTAATAGTAAAAATAGTAAGATGTGAAATGCGGAGGCATCTCTAATCATTACTGCGTCTAGTTAATGTTATATTATAATATAATTTATGAAAATTATGTGAAGAAAACTTTCTGTCATGAACTTTTGGGGTAAAATGGTAAATCGTAATCAAAGCAGTAAATTCCTTTGACTCCTATAGTCTGAGAGAATAGTATAGTAGCTAGATTCCAGACATTGTTTATCAAACACTCCTTGAACTTTACTTACCTGTGTATAATGTCAGATTTTTGATATTAGGAAACGAACGAGTGTGTAATCAAACCACATCTGGGAACCCCTATCTTACTTGATTTACAATTACAACTCGAAACCATCGCTTGCGAAACTCAAACTCTTTATTTATTCAGCTATAATGTCGAAATATTCTGTAGGCTTTCAATAGGACTAGCTTGTTGAAATAATTAACGGTAATTCGATCATGCGGTCATGGTGGCAAAGAGCAGAAAATTCTACACTAGTGGTGCTGGCGGTTGTACCAAAAGTGCTTTCATATCCATTTTCTACTGAACATAGAATTCGTTTTCTGGTTCGATTCTGCATAATTAAAAAGCATCTCTAGAATATTTGATACACCTTACAAAACAAACATGATAACCCAAATAAAGTGATTTTTGATTAAATACGTTTAAATTGAATATACCACAACAGAATGTAGTTCTGATTGAATATCTGAAGCTTAGGCCCTTGGAATATGGTTATACTAACTAGGCTTTGTTAAACTGATCCATAGTTTTACATCTGTACAGTCTGTACATTTTGTGATGTATCCTACATGAAATTTTGGTAAACTGTAAAATACGATCAGTGTTAAACGAAAAAAATAAGCTAAACCCTGTAAATATTACGTAATTCTGTAATAATTACGTAATTTCTGCGTAATATCTGTTTTACTCTGTTTCACCTAACTTTTCTACTATTACGTAACAGATAACTCCCCCTATGTAAAAGTTCTGCTCAGTAGGAATCATTTCCTGAAACTCTTATCGAAGCAACCGTTGCTGAGTTATGGGCGAAACAATTTTCAAACTTTGATGCCTCTAGCTCTGGGGGTCAATCAATCTGGGTAAAAACTTGCCATCACCTATCTGTACATCAACTTTCAGCTATTTGTCATTAAAAAATAAAGCGACTCCCAGGGGGTTGGCTCCAGACGTCCATCTTCGAACATGCCTGGGCTATGGTAATTACCTGTCAATTGGCTATAACAGAATTTTAAAACTATTTTTCCTTCAAGTATCGCGGATACGGCCGGAGACGAAGAGAACAAAAAAACTATATATAGTATATTAAGAAAATATATTAAGAAACTAGGCCCTGGAATTTTTATCCACGATTTTTTCTATAATGTGATATTCCGCTGGGTGACACCATGAAGGTCACCAGATAAAACAAAGATGACTTTTGTTGTATAGTGTAACCATGTTTAATCAAATCAATAAATCAATCAATCAATGGATTAATCAAAATATTTGTATATTGATATTGGCTTTGAATTCGGACTTTCAAAGATATGAAGCCACCTGGTCCATTTTGTTTCTTAAATCAATTAAATGCATGACTATGATGACAATTACCTCAAATCAAAATTTAAAAAACGAGAAAAATGCAATTTCAAGATTTCCACATTAAAACCCGCCGTTATTTACCATAGACATTTAAACCTAAGAATGGTATATCATTGGAAAGCCCTATACATACATTATCGATGTGAATGCTTTTGACACACAAATTATTTACAATCACAAGAGATATTGCTAAACGAAGATGGGTCATTAAATTTGGTAATGCCCTCGTACTGTCAAGACTCAAAACTGATCGTAAATAATATTACATAATATAAACTTTAATCATGCGCCACATTGTCTACCTTTTTTATTTACACAAGATTGCAAGAGTTATAAATGTGCATTGTATCATACAATTTGTATGTGTAGTTACAAGAATACGTCGGTTAGGTAAGGTAACCAAATTCCCCATAGTTTAGCGTTCCGTTTTTCGTTCAGAAACAGGCGTCCTCTTATGCATATTACAACATGATTTAGCATTCTGAAAAGTAGGTGTCTGTCTGTATTTGGAACGATTTTGATTCTTGCTGAGCGTTATGTAAATACTAGCCAGCTGCCTTCGCGAATGATTTTCCACTCGCGTAGACGCTACTTATTGTTTCTTTCGTCGTCAGGCAGAGTAGTGTGGCGCTGTTGGAATTTAAATAGAAGAAACCATGCCTTTGGGAAGATATTTCACAAAACCCTTGTAAAGTGCATCATAAGCAAAACAGTTTTACGATGAAGTGGTAGAGAAGAGCTTGACGATTGCATTGCCTATATCATGATTCTGTTATTAGCATTGTACAAAGAGAGCATTTTTGTGTTTTCATAAAAAACAAGTGTACTCCAGAGACAGTATAGTAGTGGTTGTATATTTTGTCAATTTTGTTTCACCGTAGTACACATGCCTATTTTAAGGGAGAATTTATCTACTAGCAAGAGAAAGAAATTGCCCAATTTAAGGCTCACGAAAAATGTACTGCTATTATTATCGTGAAATGAGGGATAATACTGTGGTACGCTTAAAGGGAACAAGCCAAAGATGTAGAAAGAAAGAGATACAACGACAACATTTGGTCATGTTTTTTCTTATCGTGTGACACAGCTAAAGATTTATAGGCGCTTGTGTTTCCAAAATACAGCTCACTTTCATGTGAATATCCAGCGAGAACGTGAAAATAATAAATGGGTCGTATTTTGGTTTTAGATGCTGTTTACGATAAAATAGTTTAGTACTTCCGCTAGAAGGGACGAAATAATAATGAATTGATACTGTTTAGTACTGTGCTTTTGGTGAGACTTCCTTCATGCATTAAATACCGTAGGCACTTCATACATTTTCTGGGGCTTTCATCATCACATGGGGATTAGAAAAATTCATCTTTGTCTTCTGAGTGGTAGTGGTGGAAGTACCATAATCGTAAATCAAGGAAATATTTTACAGTATAACAGTAATATAGACCAATCAAAATTTGGCGTATTCTTCGCATTTGGCAATTCGGGAGGTATGTACACATTCCGAAATTTGCATTTAGTGGTTTCTAACCGGTTGCAAATGCAAATGGCAAAGGCAAATGTAAAAATTACTCAAGATTATTATTTTTGTTTTGAATATAATCGCAGACTTGACAATTAAAATAGGTGGACCAAGAAAGATATATATTTATCGCTATAACGTTTCACGGAAAGATAAACGTTTTAAATAGAATGATTGTTTTGACTCATTTAGAAGTAACAACAAGGCAGTGTCTGTGCTATATACGTTTCACACAGTTTGGACTTTCCATAAACAGCTACAATAACTAGAGGTCATGGGCTATCGATTGATGAAAACAGGAATTCAAAATTCATTTACCTTCAAGATTTATCGTGCTTTTTAAAGAGGGGGTATCTTGTTTCTACCCCAAGGTGAAGGGGGTGTGACAGATGTCATGCTGACATATGTTATAGCCCTTGTCACTGTTAGTTGATTAGAAAAAAACCCATCCCAAACGGATTTGCCGTTGCGGAGTTGTAGGCAAATTAAATTTAAATGTTTGACGCCCCCTGGGGGTCAAAGGGGTCAACCGATTTTGGTCAAACTTTGCAAAACGTCATAACTATCTATTACGAATCTGCACACCAACTTTTAGTCATATTTCATGTGTTAAAATTTTAAGTGACCCCCCATTTGACCCCCAAGGGGTCGACCCCAAATGCCCATCTTCGAACTCATCCGAGCTCTTACCCATATCTATCGATTGGCGAAAACAGAATTTTCCTTCAGAAGTTATCGTGCAGACGGAAGGCCTTCCACGATGGAGGAAAATTATATAGTCACATAAGATGTGCCTAAATAAAAAGTGGCAAAAGCGTAACAAAGCTTGCGCTACTTAATATAACTAGATACTACTTAATAATGTATGTAGCTATCAAGGTTTTACAAGATAATATCATACCATTACCCCAAGTTCGTTCTTACGTAGATTTTGGAGGGAACGATGTCAAAAAAGAAAGATAATATAATGATTTGCATGGCGGTTTATTATTATACCGACGACGATGAGAGTTAGAAAGAAGAGGATCCGAAGGATCTAGGAGACGGTAGTATATTTTCCGAAATGCGATTTTATTTTGCATTTTAACAACTAGAAAATATAATTTTGAGGTTTAAAAGTGGCAAGGTGCCGGCATCATAGCAATATTACATTGGAGACAGTTGTAACAGAACTTGTGGGCGTCGACTGGAAGAGCGTCATCAAGGAACCTTCAGGAGTGGTATCCGAGTACAACGAGGACCACGGTGGCTACTAGAGCGGAAACGGCAGCACGGCTGGTAAATTCTGTAGAAGTTGTAGCCAAGTCGGTCCACGGCAACCGTTGGAAACCGTTACAAATTCAAAATATTTACATAGATATATCATTCGACTAGTCTCAGCATAAAAATCTATTTGTGACACATTTTTTTACCCTAACTGTAACCGTTAGAAACCGTTATAATTTCATATTTGTTTTATATGGCATGCGGTATATCATTCGAGTCGTGCAAAACTTAGTCGCATACAAAAGTTATTTGTACTGTTTACAACAGTCTTGTTAGTAGTATTAAAAAATGTATTATGTTTGCTGCTTTAATTTAGACACCACACCTGTAGTAGTAACACTTCCGAGTTTACATGATTATACTTTGATAGGTATACATACACTGATACCACAAGAAGGAAACCTGAAAGAAAATGCTGACATCGTACATTCCCGTGTACTCAAGTAAAATGAACGATGAAATTTTCCCCGCATAAAATTCAGACATTCTCAGTCTCTCTAACTGAGCATCGGGTATGGTAGTCGTCGTATCAAACTAATAAACTAATAAGTTTTCAGTTCTTTCGTCTGGGTGAAAGATCGATCCTGTTGTAATATAACCTATTATTTCCTTGCATTCGACATGGTGTGTTATACTGGTGTAGCCGGTGGTAGGTACCTGTCGAGAGAAAATACACATATTATTCATGGCATATGGATAAGAGAATTAAGAGCATTATTCCCCGTCGTAAATCTCATGCTTCATTACACTAAAAGCTTGCCACTTGTAACGCCCAATGATGATTATTATTACTCTTCCGTTCCTTGTTCCTTTTTCTCTTGTTATTTAGACAGTTACTCGTCCGGAGTTTTTTTTACCCTGTACTGTAGCTTCCCTTTCTCCATGATCCTATATAAGAGGACCTATTGTGTAACAATACAGGCGTGATAAGTGATAATGTATGTTGGTATATTATTCACAACTGTTGGAGGAGTGTATAAGTTCCTTCGATAAGTGAGACTACTGTAACCACTGCAAACTCCACTTTCACCAATACATAGATGCAAGATGATAATGGCACTTTATAAGAACATACACAACAACGAAAGAGAAAGTTCTGGTGATTCTTTGTTACGAGAGTTTCCCACTCTCCTTCTGTTTTCTACGCTTGATCATCATCATTTTTCCAATTATTCGCAGCATCTTCAGACTCCACCAGAAATCGATGAAAGTATGCCAGCAGCAACCTAAAATCTGACTATCTGACTTTATTTAGGAAAGCAGCGCATGAATTTGCAATTGTACCAGTCATGTAAATGGACTTGGGCATGATGGCTGTAATACAGATAATGTAATTCTCACATCACCATCTATTTGCAACACTGCGACTGCACTGCCATGTGCAAGGTTTCTTTGTTGTCAAATGCTTGTATATCTAAGCGTGAACAATGAAGAAACAAACTAAGAAAATGAAAACCGGGAAAACCGCATTAAAACATACAACATAAATAACATTGATAACCTGTTATGTAATTCATTTACATGATCAATGAATAATTTCGTAAATTACTCACTGGACAAGTAGACCAGGTAAGCTTAGGCTTGATGACAAGTTCATTTAATTGGATCGTGTTTCAACACTCTAAATAAACTGTCTGGAAAAGTGGCTTCACTTTCGCTCATTAAAACTTGAGCAATGTTTGAGGATAATCTGTTATGTAGTATCTTAGTATATTGTAAAATGCATATGGTAAATCAGCATCGTCTGCACTTCTGCAGGTAAGACTCCCTTCAGATATTTTGTTGTATTATGCAACCTTATGTAACTTTAAATAATAGAAACTCTACAAATCATATCTTATTATGTTGGCCTAAATAATACACTTTCTTAAATGGACCGAACAGCAGCAACTGCTTTGAAACACTGACATTAGTGTTTTGCCTTTCGCACAGTAAAATTGAACATACAACAGACAATATAGCATCGTCGATATTTGCTTGAAAGAGAAGAACAGCACGGTCATGTACTCTCCATTTCCATATTGCGCTGCAATTAGGAAAGGGAAACTAACACATCGTAGCGTAGAATACATGCATTGTCTACAACAAAAAAGGATCAAGTGAAACGCGAAGAGTTAAGAGCATGAACTCACATTATAAATATTACAAATAACACGCCTGTTACAATTAGCTAGATTAAAAGTATATGTGAGTGTCTCTATTGTGCGCTAAGATGTATTGTTCTTTCATAAAGACGTCAACTTCCTACTGTGATTTTTGTTTTCCGAGGATTAATGTTAATTACTACTTACGTATATGACAAGGGTCCATCTACCCCCATCTACTTTTATAGTGCCATTCATGTTACGAATTACAGCTCCGGTGAAAAGGCGTGCATATACATTTATGTACAATGTACAAGGTGTTGAACAACTTGCTGTGTCGTTTACGAAAGTAATAAGTAAATAACAGTTTATTGATATGTAAAGATCAACATTATAAAAGAAAGCAAAATTTTTGTTACGCTAAGAAATAATAATATAAGATGTACACTACGAAAGCTACGGTATTATGTCAGCAACAAGAATAAAAACTATTAAAAGAAAATTAAACTAAGAAATAATAATATAAAATGTTTACTACGAAAACTACGGTATTATGTCAGTAACAAGAATAAAAACTATTAAAAGAAAATTAAACTTCACTCCAATATAGAGCTTTGATCACTGAAATCATTACACTATTCTCAATTTTTAATTATCTCTTTCGTTTTTCCCTGTGCAGGAGAAAGGTCTTTCACGCGATTGAAGTACTCCATCTTGATCTTGTACAGTGCGAATTCAGCCAAATCTAAGTATTTACATGTCAGTTTATCTCTGGAGTCATCCTTCATATTATCACCTTGATTAACTTCAATATTTTCAGAATCTGAGCAACTATTAGTTTGTGTATTTGTAATGACTGTTGTCGCGTTTGCAACAGAACAATCATTTTCTTTTTCTCTCGTTTGAACAGTAAACTCGTCTTCGCACGACATATATTCATAAGCGGGGATCCTTTCTATTCGAACCGGAGATATTTCTCCTATTTTCTCAAATTCTGGTGATTCTTCCTCGGAGTCTTCTTCCATTAGTTCAACATCATTATTTTCATCACATGTCTCAACATACTCAATGATGGGATGTTGTTCACGAGGCCCTTCCTCCAAACTATTGATTTTGTTTTCGCCAGTCATAAGCTGGTGTTTATTTGTAGTTTCTTCATGAGAAACGTAGTTAAGATATGGAACATCGTTTGTCTCTGCAAGTTTAGCAGAAAATTTAGGAGTAAGATTGTCACGGTCATTCAATGATTCAATTGAAACCAGTAAATTGGCAGCTTCAGCAGCAATATTGGAAGTCTCATTCGATTCTGTAACGATATCCAAAGTTTCCCCAAGTCCCACAAAAGAATTTGATGAATCTTTGGGCTCCACAACAATATTCGAAGTTTCTTTGAGCTCCACAGCCTTGGGCTCCACAACAATATTCGCAATCTCTTTGAAAGAACTGAAATCACTATTTTCAGTTGGTATCTGGCGTTCAAGCAACGGAGGAGACTCTTCTATTCTTCTATTTACTTGTAATGGTTCTATTCCGCGTTTGTTTAATTCTTTCGTAATAGCATCATGAATTTTAACCCCTCCGTCATTAAGAGATATTTCAAAAGTACCAATAACGTGATCATGACTCTTCGGCGTGGACATGCACGGTTCATCAATAGCAGTAATAGAATCAAGGATGATTTGGATTGGCGGTAAATACGAAGGGCAGTAACCGGAATCTGAGTAGAAAAAATTTGCTAAAGCTACTTACAACAGCTTCTTTACAGTATAAAAACAAATATATACATTAAAAAGCCAAAGAAAACACTTGTCTTACCTTGCTTATCCCTTAAAGTCATGTCTACATTTTTTGGACTTGCTGAATAGACTTTGATTTGAGATTCTTGTTTTGTATTTTCGTAAGCATTACTGCGACTCTCATCAGTGTTCAATGCTCTCTTAATTTCAGTTTCCACCATTGGTCGTATAGTACTGGATATTTTTGGTAGTAGAATTTGATTGACCAGTGATTCCACTCCATTTTGATAGTTCTTTGACCTGTGAAAATTCAACAGCAAGGATAATAACTTAAAATTTTGTGCCATGAAAATTAATAACGATGTTAGTGCACAAGTACAATTCAAAAGATTTTTTTAGGTTCTCCCTCATCCTAGCTTTATCCATGTTTGGATGATACTGTGCAGTTTGGAGAAACTTGCTTGTTATATCAGCCACTTTTCCCATTGCATTTATGAAAGCCGGCTATTGGAAATTAGAAAACTCATGACATGAATAAAACACGAATGTGCCCACCATGAAAAGAATAAATTAGTTTTCTACCTTACCTTTGTATCGATATCGAGCATACATTCACGTCGTATACGATCATAATCTCCTCTAGTCTTAAAATTCGAGATGCATTTCTTAATTGTGTCTTGTTGTAGCGGATTCAACTCTATTGAAGAACCTGGTTTTTCAACACTAGGTGTCTCTAGTTTTGCAAAAGGCAATTGACAGCTGGCATGTCCAATCGTATTTGGTGGATATGATATGGTCGATATAGGTATACCACTGATAGTGCTGTTTGTTAGATGATGATGAACGCTGCTTCCATGATGTAATGAAGCTTGCATCCTCTGGTCAACATTTTGGAAATCAGGGTTGTTTCTTGATGGTGATCGTGGAATACAATTTGTGGTGGCTGTTCCCTGTTAATTACACAGAATCAGATTAACTTATTTTAATGGAAATCGCTTATTGTTAACATGTATTATATGCAATTCGTCGCCTCTTCGGTACTTGCAAAATCTTACCTCATGTGGCGCTGGGGATATGTGTGGTTTCTTATCCTCTTCCCTTTCTCGATCTCTCCTTATAAGTACCACTTCTCTGTCTCGATGATAACTTCGATAATGAGGATCTTTGCGTCCATCATCTTCGAAATTGCTTCTCCGGAATGAACTCCATCCGCGATCACTATTCCAACGTCTATCCCGATCCCTCCTCCCATCGTAATAACCCCCTCGATCTCTATTCCTTCCTCCTCTATGCCTGTTGTACGAAGACGTATAATACGACATCTTTGTTGTTTGAATTCCGTTTTTTCAATTGTGGTCTATCTCACTGGGTAGTTCTCAAGTTCTTCTTTCACTCACGCATCGCAAGGTGTATGATAAGTTGCACAACCTCTAACGTTTCTGACTAAGATTTGTAAAAAAAAGTTTTATTAATTTGATTATTTGATTTGATAAAGATTTTTACTTGTAATTGAGTATGTTGTTTTAATTAAAGCAATAGAATTTATTTTATTGGATTTGAATGGTTGATGGTATATATACTAAAGTGAAGCTAATTAATCAGTTGACTGTAAAACTTATGTGATAGTTATAATAGTAACAGTCTCAACTCAGTCAACTCAAGTTTAGTGAACTCGTACACACATGCCATAAAATTATTTTATGTCCTCTCGTTGTGTTGTTAGTAGACAAAAATGAGTTATTGTCGCATTGTTCATCTCTACATTCAATAAATCAATTAAGCTGTGTCAGCTAAATTGCAATCTAACTACTACTCACTAATCTGCATCTGTCTATTCTATCTTATATTATAGCATCCTTGATCTCTACATTCTACACTCACCTGTGATACCTACTTTTTAATTTTATATCCTAAATTTAATTTAAGAGCTGTCATTTTTACCTTATTAACTGAACTGTATTACCAGATTATCACCGTAGTAGTCACTGTCAAAGCCGTTGCGTTCCATTAGAGTTGGAATTGAATAAAAAAATGAATTTCAGATTTGGTTAGTCTTTAATATTTTCATTTTACGCTCAACGCATGGAAAACAGAGGCACAACATTTGGTTCACTTCACATCATCAATTTTGCAAGTTCATATGAACGTTCAAACTGAATTAAAGTTAAGAGCGTGGTCAAAAAAGGCACCATAGTCACACGTATCTCACCACTCACCACATCCCTTAAATACATACTACAGACCAAACTATATCAAAACATTTTTTGGCGAAAGCATGATACACAACTTACAAATTACGAAACCGACATTGCTGAAAATAACACCAGAAAGTAAAAAATTCAAAACTGTCAGTCAGAGGTAATTATGCATGCCTATCTTTTTTACCAGCCAGCCATCGCATCGTCATCGTCGCCCATTTCACTTGGTAATCTTCACTCACACGAAAGAAAAGAAGTAAGTTTTCGTACTTACCTACAAGTGACCATGGAGCTGGGGAAATGTCTGCTTTTAGCTTTTGCATTTTCTTTCGTGTGCATGACATGTTCATTCACTACTGCTACTCACAGTCAGAATATCATAACTATAACTATAACGACATTCCTATAATCCCTGTAGTGTGATAGGCAATAATTCATAATGAAGGAATGTACAACTTGTACAAGAAATGAACTAATATATATGTTCGTTTTTACAAGAGCATTTGTAAGATTTTACTCTTACTCATGATACAGAGCATCTACTGTTTTGAAAAAATTAAGAGACAGATAAATTTGACTATTATTTGCATAAGCATACTGTGCATGTTGTCGCGTTATGATTTCGCTATCGTCGATCGTCGTAAGGCCTTGTGACGAGACAATAAAAATGAATGGTTTAGCACAAGCCTGAGCATGGTCCGGCCTTTATGAACGAAATTACAAAATTCGAAGAAACATGAAAGCAAGCTTTGAAAGAATTGTGAGCTAACGAAGAATACATGACGTAGGTACATATCATCCTTCATTACTGCTACTTCTTCACAATATATTTTCCTCGTGGTTCCTACTCTCGAATAGAACTGGAAAACTGTCGATAATGCATTATTTTTTGACGTCAACATACAGAAGATAAATTTTTATGCAGCTACGGCTATTTTATGTTTGTGTTTCATGTCAGGCATTGTTGCATACTATATAATATATGAATTCCTGACTTTCTGTCCAACCTAACCTAACGTTCTTTTTTCTAATACAGGAATTATGCTGAAGGACAACGCAGAACAAGTGATACTAGATCCTGTTTTGATAGCAAAGCATTATTTGAAGTCTTGGTTTGCTCTGGACCTGATATCATCCATTCCTTTGGACTATATTGTTCTTATTGTGTGTTACCTTGAGTATTGCGTAAGTGGAATCATCGTTTTTATTAATCTTTTAAAATTCCAGCTATAACTGAAATTCAACATGAAAATATTACAACTGAATATTTGGATAACAACGTCAAAAGTTCTGTCAAAACGACTGGCGTCTTGTAGTAACTTTAAAAATAAATCAATATCAACGAATAATGCATTGACAAACAGACAAGTATAAAAGCATTTTTCAAGAAAAAAAGTTTTTAAATCATGACTGGATGACGCAAGTTTTACTTGTGATACAAAGCTGGGTATAAAACAAAACTTTTATTGTACACCTACATATACATATGCATCCCTACACACAATTTACATGATACCATTATTGCTCGAATTAAAGTTTAAATTCAGTTAATGTGAATTTGGCTATGGTCCGTTGTAATACCCAAGGCACCACCGCACTCGACATATACAATCCTCAAAGTCGTCTTCCTTATCGTCAAATTGTCACCAACACTGGTAAATTATCCATTGTATCATTGTTTCTAAATTATATTAATGCTGGAAATTACGAGAAAATGTTCACTCCAGAAGCACATCATCCAATTTATATACAACAATGGGAAAACATGTACCTGGTAACAATTAAACGACTTCAATGATTATAGGACATTTACAAAATGATAACGCGATGGTAGAAATCCTAATTAAGTCAAGAATTATTTTTTACTTAAACCCTTTACTTCGATTTGACACAAACGTTTCAGAAGATTTGAAGTTATAAGGCAATATACAGACAAACAAACAGAAATTGAGTTTTATGTATATAGATAGACTTTGTTAATAATATTTTTTCTAGTATTTTGTCTTAAATATAGATATATTGGAAATTGCATGTAACATCTACTTTAAAAAATTGAATTGTGCTGTTGTGAGCGATACACAAAACAGGAACCAATTGCGAGAGTTACTTTAAAAGGTTTCGTTTTATTTACATTTATTTGTATTTAGAATAAAAATTATGTACTAAATTATATTTTTTGTAGGTAGAAAATATTTGGAGCGTTGTTGTTAGGTTCATACCTATAGCCTATAGATATGCTAAAATTAATTTTTCAATAGAAACGCACCATTGAAATAATAGTATGGAATCGATTGTATTGTATTATTATTAATACTGAAGAGCGGATTAACCAAAATTGAATTGTGTGTAAAATTCCGGTATCCGCCATATCCTGTCAGGTATTAGGTAGCACACCCAAAGTAAAATTGTAATGTTGGTATCCAATAAAAATAACGTTTACTCAACTCAAATAGCTGTTGTAACATTTTGTATTACACCAAAATACCTACACGGATCCTCTCCCTTCTACATAAAATATTATTTATATATCTCATGTCAAAATTGATTTGCTTCTAAATTTGCAGGATTTCAGTGACAATGTCCATAGCTTCCAGTTTATCCACGCGGGTCGTGCCCTGAAAATACTGCGAATGGTGAAACTGCTCAGTTTAGTACGCCTCCTCAGGCTGTCGCGACTCGTCAGATACGTGTCCCAATGGGAAGAAGTCTATGTAAGTCCCGTCACTTAACTACTTCATTTTCCAACACACCTTTTTTCTATTCATACACTTTTCTCTCTCACACACACTATCTCTCTCTTTTCACAAAATTATTCTTTTCTACTACTATTTCTTTCTTCTGTTTACACCTCTCTTTCTCTCTCAAGTTTTATTCTTTCAACTTTTTTGTTGTCGCTCGCGTTCTCTTCTTATTTACTCGGAGAATTGTGCTCTTTCTTACTCACTCTCAGTTCACAGCTTTCTCTCTTTACTCCCGTTATGTTTTTCTTTCACAACTACTCACTTCACTTTCTCTCTTTACACTCTTTTATTATTTATGTTGACAATTTTCCGCGCAATTTTCTACTTGAACCTTTATGTAAATATTTCATTACTTTTATATATATACTCTTTTACTCAACAACTTCTTCAGCAAAATCTAGCAGCACAGAAAGGCAGAAATCATCGCGCTAAAAATAAACATGACTGTTCTTTATTTACTTCCTTCCGTTTCTCTCTCTCTCTCTTTATTCTTGTTTTTGTTTCCTTTCTTTTACTTTGAGGTTTTTCTTTCTTTCTGTGTATCATTCAAGTATCTCTCTCTGTTTTCGTTTTCATGTAGACGTTTCAAACTTTTTCGTTGTAAATCTTTAAATATATTTAATCTGTGTGTATTCAAGTATACTGTATGATTTTTACTCTCTGTGTATTTATATAGAGGTTGAAGTAAAATAATGTATACCGTATTTTATCATAATAATACGATGTAAATGAAATAGTGACAGAACTACCTAGCGGAAGTCGAATAATTATATGTATAATATCCTCTCTTTCTCTCTTCGTAATAATTATAGAGTATATATAACTCCTTTTACTACTACTTCTTCGTACGTATCTTCTATATATATTTTGTTGTAGCCTGGAAATTTCATGACGACTTTATATTCCTACCTAGTATATATATTTAATACAAATAGATGCACGCACAATTTTCTTCCATAATTCAGTATATCATGAGAAAAAATATGATTCGGCCCAAAAATTAGTTGTGTTGCTGCATAATAAATTGTATACGTACGCTCGTGTTAAATTACATATAAAAATATTGTCGCATTGAGCAGTTATTTTTCTTTGTATTCGAAGAGACCCAGTTTGCCTTGTGTCTTTTCATTGTCAACTCTCTCGTTTTTTCTAAGGACTGATTTATCTGCTACTTTTTGTTCCTATTTTGGTTTATTTTCATTCTTTACGATTACAGCTTTGTATTTGCTGTTTCATTTACCGCTTGTCAATCGGATTTTTACTTTGGTAACTCTTATGTTCCAGTTGCATATTACACATTTTGTGCAAATACCAGGGGTTGTGTACTTATCATAAATTTACATTTCATAAGTAAATAGGCGTATAGTTAGATCATTAAAATATGCAGTGTGCACATTTAGAAGGTCTTTAGTTCTTGTATTGTTGCATTATTTAATAGAGATCACAGGTATAAACCAAAAGGCACATTCCTGCTTAATGCATTTTCTACGCAGGGTGGATAACTCTAAGGAGAACGTTTATTCAAAGATAATGGTGACAGTAAAGAGTTGATGTATCGTGATACCACGTGTAGTGTGATCTTTTATAATTTCCGGGATAATATGAGGTCTAGCCAACAAAAACAAGGTTTTGGGAACATTTAACCCAGTGATAGTTTGCCAATTTTAATTTGGCCAATAATTCAAATTTTTGCATGCGCTTATTACTGTAAATGAGTTTGCCTCTGCATGCTTGGTGTATTAAACAAAATTTCTGATAATTGAAACACCTAATGTATTTTAGAGTTATTATTAACCATATACCTATTATAACAGTATTGCTGTTGAAAATCGAAAACATTAATTACCTTGTCACATAAATTGAAACGCGGTGAAAATTCCTTGGATATTAATTTCATAAATACCAAAATTATCATGGACAACAAACCAAAAGATGATCATAATGACAACTGCCTTTTGTTNTAACAGTATTGCTGTTGAAAATCGAAAACATTAATTACCTTGTCACATAAATTGAAACGCGGTGAAAATTCCTTGGATATTAATTTCATAAATACCAAAATTATCATGGACAACAAACCAAAAGATGATCATAATGACAACTGCCTTCTGTTTTGGCTTGGATTTGGATTGGTAACTAAATTGTGGAGCTAGTTGCGGTTTATTTCTTTGATCTCTTCAAACATACCTAGTGGGTATTCAGGTTAGGTTGTGCCTCGGGTGAGGACTGAGGATGTTCAGGTTTGTCAAAGTAAGGATACCACAAGCAAACTTTATATATTCATGTCAGCGAGTCTCAAACAAATTAGTAGAACTGAAGCTAAAACTTTTTTTTAGGTTTGTCTTTTAATATGTTTGATGGAATCCAAACGTATCTTTTGGGACAAGAACAAAGAGGATAGTAGCGTGAGTTAGGTAGATGTCTACTTTTTTACCAACGTGCCCTAAAATCAGTGTTTGATTTGTGTATCATTATTCAGGTTAGGTTGTGCCTCGGGTGAGGACTGAGCATGTTCAGGTTTGTCAAAGTAAGGATACCACAAGCAAACTTTATATTCATGTCAGCGAGTCTCAAACAAATTAGTAGAACTGAAGCCAAAACTTTTTTTTAGGTTTGTCTTTTAATATGTTTGATGGAATCCAAACGTATCTTTTGGGACAGTGAACAAAGAGGATAGTAGCGTGGGTTAGGTAGATGTCTGCTTTTTTACCAACGTGCCCTAAAATCAGTGTTTGATTTGTGTATCATCTGCGTTTTCATCACTTGCCAACCTACTCATTTCTCCTTTTGTCAAGTCTAGATTCAAGTCTAGTTTACCGAGATATAAATCAAAGCTGCCGAGAAACTAATAGGCACACCTGAGCCGGTTCACAAGCTTCCACATCACCAGTCATCCATGACAAAAGATGGTGGCGGAGGGTGCAGGTTTATGATGTATCAGTCTTTGCGTATATGTATGCATCATTGCCGCCACACTGTCAAGATTCGCACAGAAAGGGAAAAATTTGCCGCTGACTAAAAGTAACGTCATTGCCACAATAAAGCGATGAATTATGCATTGCTACCCTGGATCTTTTGTAAGCTTAAAGCAGCAGCATCAATGTATTTAACATGGAACATGTGAGCCAACATCATTGTTTAGGTATCATTTTCTCCCGACTCTCTCTTTCTCTTACTCTTTTAGTAACACTGTTTGTGTCAGACATTTCAGTCCCACACACAGATTTTATGCTCCTTTGAGCGATTTTGAAAAGGAATTAGAAAATGCTGTTTGCCGCGTGTGTTGTATGTCTGTGTTCAAGTCATTCGTTTTTTTGTGTGCGTTATCCCACACTCAATGGAGCTTTTGACAGGAATTTGACGACAGACGACCTCACGGTACGTCGAACGAACAAAAGGTACTTACCTACTTATAAATAGGTTACAGGAGACAGCACTGTATCGTTTTATCCTATTTGTGTATTGTGTTTTACGCGAAGAAATAGGTAGCAGGACTTCTCAGAGAATGCACCTATTACTAAATGTATTTCACAGTATTATAGATTGATACAAGGTTTCACCGGCAGCTACTTTACTTTTGTCCCGACTACTTTTAGGGTATTCGTAGGTGCATCGGTGCAGAAAAGCTGCAATTTATTCACTGTGTCCTATCTTTAGGGAGAAAGTTGAAGGAAAAAGGATTTGGTTCGTACCAGTGAACATCAAGTACCGTATTTCTTCTTCATGCGCGTCTGTGTGGTGGTCGCTGGAAACTGTATCGTAACATATAGAATGGCAGGTTTTGTACTCGTGGCCAAAATGTTCCCAGGGATGTAGGGGGCATTGCACAGTTTTCTTTTCAAAAGTAAGGAATATGTAAGACAAGTGGCACGTATATTATCTGCGTTACTTACAAGGACTCTGCTACACTGATATCACTTCAAACTGAACAAGTTGCACTCTCTCGTAACCATAGGCTGCGGAACAGGGGGATGAGGGGGTCAAATCCCCCTTGAAATTTTACTTTAACATTACAGAATAGGGAGCCTAATACATTACAGGATAGGCTTGACCCCCCCTCGAAATCCCTATTCCGCAGCCACTGCTCGTAACTATTTTCAAAAATTATCACAAAAACTGCAATTAACAAACAAGCTGACGGTTAAGAATTCTCCAGTTTTTTATTCCCTGCTACAACTACGTTTACATGATACTAGGTGGATTAAGTTTTAAAAGTATTTCATGGGCGTGACGTGTGTATATGTTATCGTTCGAGATTTACTAAATCGTCAATGTAATAAAAAGGTCCAAATCTATCAAACTTGTTGTAGTTCGTCGATTTTGGAGTGAACTCGGTGAAGTAACCTCCTTGTACGTTCATGGATGATTAAATGTGAATTTAGCAATTGTCCTGTAATCAGAAAACGGAACAAGCAAGCAGAATC